>VMBQ01005056.1:0-72263 GCA_007657795.1 Dreissena rostriformis | reverse complement strand
CAGAATACTGGCTGGGTGATAGTTTATACCACTATTTTAATATAAAAGATTTTACGAAAAGATTTTAAAGTATTTAATAAACATCAAACCCAAAACAATTCTTAAGTTTATTCTCAAATGCATGTTTATTTTTCAAAACGTTTTATGATACAAGTACATTTTTCAAGAACATACTATAAATGTGTAAGCTTGTCTTAAAAAATAAATTGTGATATACGCTCAGTACAGTTATTGCTTTGAACGTTTTCATTAAGTTTCCTCAATTCTATTGTTTCTATATATATGTATACAATACAATGAACAATGGACAAACATCAAACATATTATAGCAAACATTGAACAATGGAAGGAGATTGGCCTTAAGTTCCTACCTGAGTTCAATGTACAATAATTATTAGACTTGGTGACCTTGTTTGTTTTTAATTTTAAGTGACTCACTTTTGAAGTCCACCTAGATATGGTCAAGACAAACACTTAGGCTAACTTTTATAATTGTCTGACATATTTGGCTAGACTTTTAAATGGAGTTTAGAGAATTCATCGAAGCTTGAAACAACGAACAACGGACAATTAACGATGGACGACTGTCTTACCAAAACACGTTATCCTTTAAACATGTTTATATAAGAAATATATTAACTTGATTATTCGATGATTTGTGTCAAATTTCCAAATATAAGTTAAAAAGGTATCACTCTGTATACATACTGATCCTATTTATACGTTTGAACTGCTCTAAATTACAGGTCTTAAATACATACACGAGATAACATCACGTGGTTCTTACCAACTCCGTGTGGACATTGTGCGTTCGAACGGAAGCAAGGGATACGATGTGTACGAGAGCTTTAGTCTTCAGCCTGGAACGAACTACACACTGAACGTTGGGTCGCGTTTACGATCCGATGGTGGTAAGTGATTTAATCGTTGACCTCTTTCTTGTTTCGGCAAATTTGTTCAATCATATTTTTTGCAAAATGTCAAGAATGGATACTTGTGAATAGTCACATAGGAATGACGAAGTTTAAATGAAATACTGTGAACTATATTAATGAAGAAGAATTAAAGCTGGGGTTATTGCTGTATTGACAATAAACTACTGTATTTTGACATTTGAGCTTAATGGAACACTTTAAATAGTCACCGTAGTTCTCGGTCTCGACAATCCGTCGGATAATGATTTACTTTTGTAACAAGTCATTTCGAACTCAACCCTGTGATAGTGGATGTTTAGAAAAATACTTCGCAAAAATGTACGTTTGATTTATAGACAGCGATAATTATATAATTTAAGAATTATGTGAATTGGATAGCATAACATGTTTCATTTTGCAATGATTGACATTACTACTCTGTGTCAGGTTATGTGTAGTTGTTCAAACTTGTGCAGAATATACCGCTTAAAAGACAATGCTCAAACTTCATGGCGCATATATCTGTTGCACAAGTAGTGCCGGTCTTTCTAAGTGTATTATGAAAAATGTCAGGCGAATCTTAATGAGCTATACACAACACAGTCTCTATACACACATCAATCGGTGTAGACATTGAAACAGTTGTGTAACAAGACCGTTCCTTTATTTACTAGAGAACTTAAATTAATTATATTGTATGTTAAAATAAGACAATGCAATGAGAGTGTTCATTGAACTGATCACACCTGTTTTGTACGACGTTACCCGTTAAGTCTGAGTAATAAAGGGATCAGTTTCCCCTATATCGCTATAGTGAACACACGAGATGCCACAATGTTTTGCCTAATTATCAGAATAATATACAATTGAGCCTCGCTCTGTAAAAAGGGGGTTTAATGCATGTGCGTAAAGTGTCGTCCCAGATCAGGGACGACACTTTCCGCCTCAACTGGATGTTCGCTAAGAAGAGACTTCCTTTTAACAAAAAATACCATAAAAGCGGAAAGTGTCGTCCCTGATTAGCCTATGCTGATTGCACGGGCAAAACTGGGACGCCACTTAACGCACATGCATTTAACCCCCTTTTCACAGAGCGAGGCTCAATTGTATAATAAGATCTATAAAGCATTATTAACTAGTATAGTGTTATTGTTTCGATTCGACTAGGTCTTAAGGAAAGGGACTCTGGTATTTAAATCTGGTTTGTAAACACTATGGTTTCTAAATACAACCGTGTTTCACATGTATATCAATCCGATTATCTTATCTAAATTATCTAATAATACTTAGAATATAACGCACATTATAAATACTTAATTTGTTTTGTTTTTACTGAAGTGCACTCTATAGCAAATGCATCGTTAAACTCTTTTTTTTAATTAAAGGATGTATATACAATCATGAAACACATATAACAATTACAAATTAGGTTCACAATAATTATATGTTTGATATATTTACATGTGTGTTTTTGTTTTTATCTTACAGTTTCCACCAAGTATTCGTTTACTCACGACACTAACGGTGGTGCACCAGCCGGCAATGCCTTCAGTACGTATGATCATGACGTTGATCGTTGGTCGGGTGGCAATTGTGCAGCATTGTTTAAAGGGGGCTGGTGGTACAATTACTGCATATCAAACATCAATCTGAATGGACTTTACCGACCAGGACGAGATTATTGGAAGGCCATGACTTATGAATGGAGTTTAGAGAATTTATATATCATTGACTCTAACTACGGTCTTGCTGCCAGCACCATGATGTTTAAAAGTGTGTCATAAACACGGATCATATTTCAACTGTGTAGATTAATCATTTACACAACCTAAAAAAACGACTCAGTACGACCACAAACGCCTGTATGCAAAACGCTTCACTTTGTAAATAAACTTTGGGTCCCATTTGCAGTTTTGTTTTTGTTGCATTTTTTTTTATTAAGGTCAAGTGTATGGCAAGTTAAAATTTAATATAATATGAAAGTGAGCGGAGTAATCACTCTATTGGCGACTGGTGAAGTTCATAATACTTTAAATTTAGTATGTCTATTTTAATCGCGAATGTTTAAATACATGTACTGCAAAGGTTGATAAAAATTATATGACACAGAATGCATATGCATAACTTCATATCATTAGGATCCGTCCATTCAAGTTAAAATGCTGCCTGTTGAAAGGGATAAGAGAACAAGTTCCTGACCTTAAGAGTTTTGTCGCCACAACGCACTTTTTCTGTCTCCATCCGAAGATACTTCCGGTGTGGTCGTAACCCCATCAACTTTCGGTCAATTTGTGCGTCCTGCAAAGATATTTCCATATCATCGTTAAACTAGCTAATAAACAACGCTGAAAGTAGTATAAGAACTCGTATCGACCATGTGTCATACTTTAGTGGATATAATGACATAACACTTCGGAAAAAGTACGATGCTTTTTAACTCAAAATATGGACCTAAGAAATAACAGACGGACAAGGGGCTTCAATATTAGTCATAATTAATTATGTGTCTTATATTATTGGAGATAATGCCATAAACACTTGAAAAAAAACACACATCATAAGCAGAGTGATTATAATTGTATACATATATTAAATTGACATTTTGGAAAAGTCAAATTGTTTTCACGAATTAATTTCTTTTAAGTTGTTAATAAAACAGATATTTCATGAAAACTTGGGAACCGTCTGTCAAATTATTTTTCTTCGAGGGCAATATTTTGAAGTTTTGATCGAAGCTACAAGATTTAAATATTGCGCTCTCAACTTCAAAAACATAAGTCGACTTTCCCAAATGTCAAATATATATCTGTATAATGCGTTAATAAATTTAATTTAGTAAAGTACGTTATAAAACATAATACAAATACTATGTGTATGGAGGCGTAGGTACCTTAAAATATAAAATATGCATTGTGGAGAGAGACAATGTATGTAACAGATAATTAATTAGCACCAACAAAGCCAATCTTATAGAGGAGCCAAAATCAATATCTTATAGAGGTACCATATTTCTTGGTAAACCTATCCCCTGATCTTTTGTTTGTTATAGATTTCAGATTCTTACAGTTCTTGCACATTTAACATGTGTGTTTGTGTTTGTGTGTGTGATTTAATTGTTATTATTGATAAAGGCAATTTTGTACATTTTTTGACACCCGCAAACAAAGTTTGATTATTTGATTCACTCAGTCGGTCGGTTTGTTAGTCACTTAGTCAGTATAAAATATTTGTGGAGCAAGCTATGTCCTTATTTCTCAAGCAACTAAATTCACACTTTAAATACTTCCTTGTCATGAAATGTAGATGTACAAGACTGTTTCATGCATGATTATGGACAAATGTGTCGTGTTCTGAGAAAACTGGGCATAATGCTTGTGCGTAAATTTTCATCTCAGATTAGGGACGACAATTTCCGCTTTTATGGATTTTTTCGTTTAAATGATGTCACTTCTTAGTGAAAATCCAGTTTACGCGGAAAGTGTCGTCCCGGATTAGCCTGTGCGGACTGCACAGGCTTATCTGGGATGACACTTTACGCACATGCATTTTGTCCAGTTTTCTCAGAACGCGACACAAATTACAGAGTTATTTGCCCTTCAACATAGCTGACAAAGCATTCTGGGTTATGAGTCCCACTGGCGACATAGCCTTAGTTTTAATTTGTTTTGCATTTTGTTAAGATATTGCTCTTATTTTATGTCTGAACGTATGTTTAATGTTGTAGTATATCTTACAGATATTTATTCTTGCAAATGGTTTGGCATAGTACTGTTACAGATAATTATTTTATAGTTATTCATGTGTGCACATTATTATTAAAGGGACTTGTTCACAGATTTTGGCGTACTTTGAAGTTTGTCATTAAATGCTTTCAATTGATACCGGTAAATGTAAACATCGGAACAAAAGAGCTCCACTATAAAACAAGTAAACAATTTAAGAAAGAAAACAAGTAATCCTCACCTGAGCTCGAAATACTGCCCCTTGGAGTAAAAGGCTAGCGCTTAAACCACTCGGCCATGAATCTTGATGTATTTTATACTTTATATAAGCAATCCTCGTTTTGTTACACAATATAACGATAACAACAGAACTATCCAAATTATTCAATCGTTTGGCTTTTGAAACGCTTTATAAATTTCAGATTTTAAATCGTAGAAAGATGCATACAATTGATATTTTTGAGCTTAGTAAATGTAGAATTACTGTTTCCCCGCAAAAAAAACATAACTACCACGAAAATTAGCAAATCTGAAACATTTTTTTTGCGATTTTTCTAACTGTGAACAGGTCCCTTTAAATGTATTCACATATTTATAGTCTTTTTATAACACACCCAAATAGAGAATAAATTATGGTAGAAAATGTGGACTTGTTTCTTATTGTGCTTTGTTTTCTTTACCAAAAAAATTCAATTGAACTTTGATCCATTTCGGCAAATGTCCACCAGTCCAAGACAAAAATAAAATTCTGGTAAGCAAGAGAGCGATTTCTGTAATAATTATGCTGAAAAAACTGAAAACACTATTAACATTTGCACATCACCTTACCTCATGTTTACCCTGACATTGACCTACTTAAGGACTTCAGACCAATTTAGACAGTCCAAATTTTTGATTTAACCCAAATGACATGTTTCGTCTAACATCAATACCGCTTTCTAAAAAGCTTTGATACTTGCATAGATGATGTCTTTGAACGTCTGACCTCATTCTGACCATGCCATTGACCTACATTTGAACGTATTTGAATGGTTTAATAATTCAATTCTGGCCAGGTTCCACTGGGGGCGTTTGCGTTTATAGAACGCAGTATCTTGTTTCCACTATTTTTAATGAGGTATAAATAAGTATGACCTTAGTTCATTCAAAGTTCTGTGGCCTCAAATATATTGTCAATGTGTGAATAGTCATGTGTTTAGCAGCCAAATTCACTTTACATGAAGCATGCATAAGTATGACCTAAATCCAAAGGGTTATGTATTGTCATTCAAACTTCCGTGACTCCAAATATATTGACAATATGTGAATAATTTTATATTCATGTGTACAACAGCCAAATTACATTGTCCTTGCACTGTAAAAACGGTAGCATTGATCTTCAAGGTAAAAAGGTCAGAATTGCTATTCTGCTTGTATTTTACTACAAATAAACAAAGAATTTGAAAACTTCATGACCCTGAGACTAACCACAATAAGATGAAAAGACTTGTTCATGAAATAGGTCAGTATGCCAAAGGTCAAGGTCACAGGAGATAAAAGCTGCAGAGGAATGAATCATTCAATTCTACCATTAGTATTGGGGTCAGAAATAAGGACACAGTTGTTCCAAATTATATATTTAATATGTATTATGATTCATTGCACAGATTGACTTGAAATCATTTGAAAGAAGCACTACAAAATGATTGAACACTACATGTCTGCCAGTATTTAAGGCAGTCTTTGGAAGTCATATTAAAAATAGCAAGAACATAAATGTACACAAACATAACAATGAGACAAACTATCACAGTTTCTGATGCAGTTTCCCTGTAAATATATACAATTGATCATTCAATTTAAATGATCATTTTTACATCACTTTAAAACAGAGAAGCTTAATGTTAAAACTGCAATGGAATGCTATTTGATCAATAACAAAATATTTGAGCCTCGCCCTGTGAAAAGGGGGTTTAATGCATGTGCGTAAAGTGTCGTCCCAGATTCGCCTGTGCAGTCTGCACAGGCTAATCCGGGACGACACTTTTCGCTTCTATCGTATTTTTCGTTTAAAAGAAGACTTCTTGACGAAAATCCAGGCGGAAAGTGTCGTCCAAGATTAGCCTGTGCAGACTGCATTAAACCCCCTTTTCACAGAGCGAGGCTTATTTTAATGCCAGATGTCAACAGTTGTCATCTGACAGTTGATATCTCAAAACTATCTGGATATCTGCATCAATCTGCATTTAGCAATTGAAATCTGACATCATAGTTTCTACATTAGAATCACCCTGAGAGGTATCTCATTTTCTTAAAGCAAAAGTAATTAATGAATAATTTGTAATATAACAAGTAATTTTTTTGCTAACAATTAATGAAATAAGTTCACTTCTTATATACATTTACAAATCCAATTACTGAAATCTGCAAGGAAATTATCAGTAAAGTAGCATTATTACAACTTTTTAAATATATACATGTACTCGTATATAGGGCTCCAGCTAGGCCTAAATGTTAAAGGCGCAGCACCCTGCCTACACTTGGTCCCAACCTGCCTCTCCGACTATCATACCCTTTATTTTTATCTGATAAGATCGTTGTATAGCAAATTGTCTTAGTAGTTTCAATAAATTATCAAAATGAACACTGTGAAACTAGTATTATAATTACAGAAACAATGTTTGGAATGATATTACATGTAGTATGAAATATATAACACATGGTATATTTAAAATTTGCTACAGGGATAACACAACTGCATGTGCTAAAGTTCCTCCTGACAAAAGAGCACCCTGCCATTTTCAAATCCAACATGGAGCACTGCATATATACAACACCTTGTGCATGGCACTCATGCCAAATGTTTTTGATCATTGTTAAAAAAATGTATTCTTAAAAATAAATTTTCAATTTCTCAAGATAAATTAAAGCAGTACATATTACTACACAAGACAAAAATGCTGCCAGTGGTTATCACAAATACATTTGGTGTATATGATTTAAATTGAGAGAATACACATAAACAGTACTATTTAAAACAATGAATGGGAAATACCAGTAAATAACAACCTGGTCATTTCACTCTAGGTGAAGTAAAATGAGAAAGTTTGGTCATATCATTCTGGATTATATCTGTTACAGTGTTATATTACATATTTTGTTCCTTGAAGTGAATGTGAATCTCATAATCATAAATGTAACCACTGGTCTGTTAAACAATTAAAAACACATACATCTAATACAATTTGCATATAAGATACAATTTAGCGAAAGTAATGACCAAACTTTAGCACTGTTTTCCAAGCATATTAGTTGGTGACAATTTTGTCATCATGATGTCACATTTTTAATGTCAAAATATCCTAAACTTTTTGATGCCCTAACATAATTAATAACTTCATAAAATATGTGACCACTTATGATATTATAATTATAATTATTTTTTCTTTTATACCTAATGATAAAATATGACATTTTTGCAGTGAAATAACAGCAGTGAAAAGAACAAAATTGTTCTTTTCACCAGTGAAAAGAACACATTTTCGGAATTCCTTTTTCTATTTTTAGATTATCATATCAAGATGTACTTCCCTTGTTTATATCATTGCTTATATTTTGTTCTATGATCACGAGTGAAATAAAATCGATGTTCCACCGAATCCAACACATTTTCTTTTAATATTATGCTTTTTTTGTTACTGTTTATTTACATTGTAAAAGAGTTTAACTGAAGAATTTCCCTGGAATAATGACGTCATTTCGTCATCAAAATGACGTCATTTCAATGTATTGAGGCACTCCACAGGAAAGAGGGTCACTTTTCAGCGAAAGGGAAATTATTATAAATTATTTTCTTGAAAAAGGGGCATAAAAGAAACAGAAAATTTGTTCATGTCAGTGTAAGATCGTTTGTTATTTCACTCGTGACCATAGAAAAATAATATTTTCACTCGTGGCTGCGCCACTCGTCAAAATATATTTTCTATGATCACTGGTGAAATAACAAACGATCTTATACTGATATGAACAAATATCCTCTATATCTTACACTTAAATCAACAAATACTCTTCATTAGTAACATCAACAATAAATGCTGTTATAAGAATTGTTTTAAAAAACAAGAGATGTGTTTGTCAGAAACACAATGCCCCCTTATGCGCCTTTTTTTTAAGCTTTGACCTTAAAGGATGACCTTGACCTTGACGTTTCACCACTCAAAATGTGCAGCTCCTTGAGATACACATGCATGCCAAATATGAAGTTGCTATCTTCAATATTGCAAAAGTTATGACAAAACTCTAATATTGGTTAAAGTTTGAGCTTCTGGAGTTTCACTTCTTCATATTGGACAGACAGACAGACAGAATGACAGACAGGCAGACAGACAGGCCAAAACAATATACCCCCTTTTTTGAAAAGGGGGCATAAAATGTTGCTATAGCAACCAATACTGTAACATTAAAACTGTAACATTTTCTCATTAACTGTAATTTTAACTAAAACTGGAATAAATCCTTTCAATGCTATTTATAAATATTACTTGTCATCATTGCATGCATAATTTATAAAAATAAAAAGGTTAGTACAATTTGAAAGTATGCACAATTACATTTTTTTAAACATTTGACTTACATAATGCACGATTCAGTAAATATACATTATGTATTGTACAGATCCAAGCAGAAAAGTTCCCATTTTAAAACTGTTCAATTCACAACTGGAAAACGTTCTTGATCAAATGTAAAATGCAGTTCACATAGTAACTGCAGAATATGTTGTCGGAAAAAAAATTTGCTCATGATTGTTCATCAGTTAACAACGGTTTCCTTCATGGGTGCATTTAATGAGACAACTTTGCCTAGTATGCTTATGGTTTTGCTCCAAGTATAAGATGCAAAATCATATTCTATACATAGACTATCAACTGATAAAAATACAAAATTAATACACTTGTTTGTAAATATACACTATAATATACAATGATTAATAATGCATATATTTACAATTATTACGACACTTATATGTTAATTTTATAAACAAAAANACTTTATTTCCCGTGGTAGCCTGTGGTGGGGTATCATAGTCCACGTAACCGTTAGGCTGGATAAGTGGCTGCAATAAATAACAGGTGTATTATAAGGTTGAATATTACACTAAAATTTCTAAAATTAGGTGTGTTTTTCCTATACTTTTATTCCCATCAATTTTCTATTACTCTAATGTTTTGAGGAAAACGATATTGAAATGATTTTTGTTACCAGAGTTGAACTTGCAAACTTTAACTAAATCATATTGAATAACACATAGAACTTGTTCACATGAGTGTCTTTGATATCCACTCAAACTGTTGTATTTTAATCAAATTATAATGTACACCATGGACAATTGTTGCACAAGAACATGACAAGATTTGTTGCTGGTGCGGTTACAATGTTTGCAAGGTTTTAAAGTGGTACTTTAATTAAAATCAGTTATTGAATACTTCATTAAGGAACACAATGTTTTAAATTTAAAAAATATAATTATTACACATCTGAAGGTGAAACATGAAATATTAATGTGTTATAACTATAAATGCCTCTTTCAATTTCTATGGAGTTAATAAATGCTCATTCAAATCATTATGAAAATTTCCAACATGAACAGAAAATAAAGTCAACATTATGCACGTAGGAATCCCCATAACCATACCTTTAAAAAAAAAGATTCTAAGCTCAATTGATTAAAGCAATTACAAAGGCATGTCATATGATATTAAGTAAGAAAAACTTGACACTTTTTTTCATGAATGAAGTCTTTTCGAAACATAAATCCAATTTAGGCGCAAAGTGTCATCCCTGATAAGCCTGTGCGTACTGCGCAGGCTCATATGAGAGGACACTTTAAGCGCATGCACTAAGCTCCATTTTCCCAAAACACGGCTCAATTATTTACCGTTCTTTCCTCCGAGTTTTTGAGCCTCTTCTTTACACCATAAATGATTGTAGCCGTGAGCACGAGAACTCCTAGCTCCATTAACCCAATCTCCAGGCCCAGGATTAATTTCAGTGGCGTAAAGAGAAGGTCCTGCAATTTGTTCGCGCTTGCATCATCAATGGCAGCATTCTGTATGAAACAAAGTGGAGTGCAATATCAATCAGGGCTTGAGTTTAAAACCACGATGAAAAAAAAAGGAGTGCATGCCTTAATGTATATTTTTCTAATTTAACTTTATATAAGTTTTAATTAAGAATAAATAGTAAAACCTTAAACTACCGTGCATGAACAATTTGACAAAATGCCATTAAGAGGGAAGTGTTAATGCTGAGGATATTTGGCCTTTAATTTGCTTTTAATAAAATCTTTAAATAGTTTTCACATTAAGTTAACAGAGTTTATGTATCAACACAAAAATTTGATAAAATTATGCAAATATTCCAAAATATTCCAAAATAGCACCAACCTCGTCGAGCCACATAATTGGCAAGAAAACGCTTGTAATGTTGAGGGTTTCCCTAGAAAATATTGAGAATACATGTAGTTGTCATTACTAGCAAGTCTCAAATCTTTTGTTTCTTCTCTTTTTTCTGCGAATACTTTTAATAAGCCAATATGCATTGTACTTTACATACAAACATATCTTGAATACTAAGAAATACAGTACAAGCAGTCATCTTACAATATTGTCTCAAGTCTTATATAACCTTCAACCATTGATTATGTATATATAAGGTATATCTAAAGATACTTTTTAATTGAAGGTTTAGTTTGCAAATCATCAACCCCGTCATAATCATGATCATCAATGATAACAATGAACAAGACTATAACAGTATAGCATGCAATATTGCCCTTCATCTGTAAATGTTTGTAACGCTTTTTACATAACATCTGACACAAGTTGTCATTTTCTACCGTATATTAGTTCACAAATTTTGTAAGAAAGTGAGCTTTTAGCGAGCTTACTAATAAATTCCTGGACTAGTGTAATATATTATTGTACAAAGAGTGTCAGATCTTTTTTTTATCCCATTTGCATAGAAAAATTAATACTTTCATAAACGTCAATATTAAACATAGAAAGCTGTTTCAGTTTGTGTGACGTCACTTGACGCAGCAATGTCATTTCAGTTAAATAACGTAAAGCGATTGTTCGGACAAACAAAATATGCCAATGAAAACAATCAAAACAGATATGTTACACCCGTTTAAGATACAAATATTCACAATAGCTTTATCAAAAACACAAAAAGTATAGCATGTGGAAAACACAAACCCAATGTCTATTTGTCAGAACAGTATAAAGGTTTTGTTTTTCATGTTATTGTTTTTTTTTTACATTCACAAGACCTTTTAGCTCTAGCTCAAAGAAATTGCGCATATATCTGACATTGCTCTTCATGTGTTTCAACCAAGTTTCATGACAATGTCAATGGACTTCTTGAGATATTACAATCTCAAGTTTTCTTCTATTTTTAGTTACCTTATCTTCAGCCCGCGGTTAAAACACAAAATGTTGTGAAACAACCTGACATTGCCCTTTATTACTTTACCAAGTTTCATCAAAGTATTTAGTACTTTTTTAGTTTGGACCTATTTATTTAAGCACGATTGTATCGAAAGCCTCAGGCTAATAGAAATGCTCTCAATTTAGTCTGTTTCCTGGGTAGAACCAGTACTGGTTGTCTTTGAGGGAGATGTAAAGAACGCTCCAACGGTGGGGATCACACCAGTGACCTCCAAGTCACTAGGCGGACACCATATCTACTACACCACAGCAACCTTTTTTAGAAATTGCTGGATCCAGTTTTGAAAACAGACTTACAGACTGACAGACATAAAGGACAGAGGTTAAATCTACAGTTGCTTCCCATGAAACCAGTAGGTTCATATCAATACAGGCCTTTTCCTTGCATATCTACGGATCCCTTAAACGGACCCATTCCCAAAGCGAAAATTGTTATACAAATTCCCAATTTGAGAAATTAATTCCCAATTTAAAAAAAAAAGTAGTTTTTTTTTTTTAAGAAAAAAAAAGAAGTGTCTAATAATTATTATAACTCACTTTTATTTCAATTAGAATATACATGTAAATCATATACTTTATATGATGTTATTATCATTTTTGAATAATTTTTATGAGCTATATTGAATTTGTTTTTCCCAAATCAGTGGACTTTTTGTGTTCCCAAAAAAATTCCCAATCCAAAATTGCATTTTTCTCAAAATTGCCAGGAACGGGCCTGCAATAATGAATAGATACTAGGTAATACCTTGATTAGTTATACAAGAATTACAAGCAAATTTGTTGAATTGATATCCCCCGCTGAATAAATTGTGTTTATTGATGGGTACGTGCATGCAGAACTAAAAGAAAAGCACTGGTTTGACCGACTGTCATGTGGATGGAAGAACAGGGCAACAACTTTAAAGTAACAAAGTGTATGGCTTTTCTTATTATGAATTGCAATTCTTCTCCAAAATCTATACACCCGTGAAGTTTCATGTTGATATCTTGCAAAGTATCTGAGATATAGCCCTGAAAAGTGATTTCATAAAAAACAACAAAGGGCAATTACTCTTATTCAAGAAAGTGTATGGTTATGGTTCTTGTGTCTGGCACTTCTCCTCATTGATTTCTTTACACCCATGAAGTTTTACATTGAATTCTTAGATAGTTTCTGAGATAGAGCCCTGAAAAGTGTGTGACAGACGGACAGACTGACAGAGGGATGAATAACACTAAAACTATATCCCTCCGCCTTCGGCGGGGGATCAAAACACTGACTAAGCTTGTTGCTTGTACAACAACGTTTATAAAACCAATTTAAATGACTTACGGGACATCCGCTACTGGCTCTAGATATATGTTCACCTGTAGTCGTGTGTTGGCTTGTAGAGCCAAACCTGTGTACTGGGCAAAAGAATAGTGAAGAATTAGCTATGAAACTGTGATGAATTTGAGTCGCGCTCTTGATTTCCACTAGCATTTATGAGATCCATAATTAATGGCAAGTTTTTTTATTAACAGAAAATATTCACCCCGACAAAATGTATTAAAACACCAAAAGTAATAATACAGATAATTTTATTTAGAGAGATATAGAAAAACCTTTTACTTCAGATTGCATCTTGTCCCAAAACAAATATAAAAAAAAAATCATGATTTAAAAGGAAATATCTTAATAAAAATGAGCTTGTTTCTGGAAAAATATGGGCTTAATGCATGTGCGTAAAGTGTCATCCCATATTAGGCTGTGCAGTCTGAACAGGCTTACCTGGGAAGACACTTTCCGCTTAAACTGGATTAAGCTGGATTTTCAGAGAGACTTCCTTAAAACGAAAAATACAATAAAAATAAAATATTAAACATTAAAAGCAGAAAGCGTTGTCCCTGATAAGCATGTGAAGACTACACAGGCCAATCTGGGACGACGATTTACGCACATGCATTAAACCCTGTTTTCCCAGAGCAAGGCTCAAATTTTATAATAAATCATGACTTGAAAGGAAATTTTGAAATAAAAATGATTCGAAAGGAAATGTCTTAATTAAATGAATAACAACCAACATTTTTCTAGAACAAGGCTCAAATGAACAACGACCAACATACAGGCTCAATGTCAATGGTGGTTTCATGCTTCTGTTCATCAGGTGACAGCCCTACCACGGCATGAAGGTATCGAGGGTCGGCGTGTAGGAAATGGGGCATAGATGTGGCCGCGGGCAGGTTGAAATAGTCCACTGCAACACGTCAACAAGAGAGCACTGTTAAAAAGTTTAAGTTTAAACCAATTAGTTTAAGCTTGATTGCATCAAAAGCCAAAGGCTCATAAGAACACTCTCAAGTTATGACCTTTAAAGAAATGGCTCAAATATCCAGAAATAGGCAAACGATAATAACATTTGCCCACAATCATTTAGACCATTACTTAACCAAAATCTTCTTTTAAATTATATTTTTGGTTGCCCAATACACACCTCCCTGGCAGTTTGTTATGTTATTGAGCCCAGCACCGAGGCAGTTATCCTTGGGCGTACAGAAACCAGCATTGTCTGGATTTTCAGTAGCATTTTCCAGGGAACTAGGTGGTCCTATGAACCTCCAGAGCCTAATGCCTTGACTTGAACTCACGTCTCCTGAATACTGGCCTGGGACACTCCTGTCAAAATACAGTGTTAAGGTTATGTTTAAGAAACAGATTATGGCTTGACTAAAACTCCCATCTCCCCAATACTCCCCTGGGACACTCCTGTAGAAATACAGTGTAATAATAATTTCTAAAAAAGAACTTTATGGCTTGACTCAAAGTCATACCACCTGGGACACTCCTGTAGAAATACAATGTAATGATAATTATTACACTGCATTTCGACAGAAGTGTCCCAGGTGATACATGTAGATAAAGATATGCATGACAAGAGGTAATATTAACTGTTGAAATATATTTCTAAATTTAAAAGAAATTCTCTCATCATGCGTCTTAAATACAGAATCTAATCAAACCAATTAGTGGCTGAATCACGGTAGCCTTAAAGCATACATTTAACTCCACTTGCTTAAAAAAAACACAGGGACTCAACTCTAAGACTATTCGAGCGTTGTTCTGGAAGAACTGGGCTAAATGCCCGCACAGGCTTATCCGGAACGACACTTTCTGCCTTAACATAATTTTTCATTTAAAGAATGTCTCTTCTAAACAAAAATCTAGTCTAGGCGAAAAGTGTCGTCCCTGATTAGTCTGTGTGGACAACACAGGCTAATATGGGACAACATTTTATGCAAATGCATAAAGCCCAGTTTTCCAAGAAAAACTAGAGCTTTTTTACAGACGTGACGAATACCCCACATGCCGAATTGACAAAGAATATTTTGCATGTTATCTTCACAAAAAACAGCAAACACCATGCTCAATGTTTAAAACACACTAAGTGACCCCGTGACCTAGTTTTTTACCAGGCATGGCCATGTTCGAACTTGACCTTCACATCATCTTGATACAACTTCTGACCAAGTGTGGTGAAGATCGGATGAAAACTACTTTAATTAGAGAGCAGACACCGCGCTGAATGTGTAAAACGTACTACCCGTAAGTGACCCCGTGACCTAGTTTTTGATATGGCATGGCCCATGTTCGAACTTGGCCTAGAGATCATCTAGATGAAACTTCTGACCAAGTTTGGTGAAGATTGGATTAAATCTTCTTGAAAAAGAGAGCGGACAACATGCTGAATGTTTAAAACACACTAAGTGACCCCGTAACCTAGTTTGTGACCCGGCATGACCCATTTTTAAACTTGACCTAGACATCATCTAGATAAAACTTCTGACTAAGTTTAATGAAGATCGGATGAAAACTACTTGAATTAGAGAGCGGACACCATGCTGAATGTTGAAAAACGCACTAAGTGACCCTGTGACCTAGTTTTTGACCCAGCATGGCTCATGTTCGAACTTGGCCTAGAGATCATCTAGATAAAACTTCTGACAAAGTTTGGGGAAGATTGGATGAAAACTACTTGAATTAGAGAGCGGACAACATGCTGAATGTTTAAAACGCACTAAGTGACTCCATGACCTAGTGTTTGACCCGGCATGAGCCATATTCGATCTTGCCCTAGACATCATCTAGATACAACTTCTGACCAAGTTTGGGGAAGATCGGATGAAAACAACTTGAATTAGAGAGCGGATACTGAATACGGACCAGCCGACAGACAGACCGACAGACAGACAAGTTCACTCCTATATACCCCCTAAACTTCTTTTGTGGTGGTATAATTAACTGCAAATATCCGATGCAAACACGTGCGTCACCGTGTCTTTTGGAAAAAATGGCGGGCCCAATGTACCATCTACAGGAAAATCATTGATTTATCATTGAATATCCAACAGGAAATAACATAGGTATAACTCTCCAACAGTTACCTGACATCGAACTTTAATAATGAATATGTCAAAGTAATGTCATGTTAAATAGATTTGAGCCTCGCTCTGGAAAAATTAGGTTTAATTCATGTGCTTAGTCAGGGACAACACTTTTCGCTTTTATCGTATTTTTGGTTTAAAGGAGGTCTCTTCTTAACAAAAATCCAGCTAAGGCGGCAAGTGTTGTCCCTGATTAGACTGCACAAGCAAAACTGGGACGACAATTTACGCACATGCATTAAACACGATTTTCCCACAGCGAGGCTCATTTAGGTTTCATACTAGCATAGGGTTAAACTGTTAACAGAATATTGCACTAACTTACTGTTATCTTGTCATTTATCCTGTGAAACATGTGCAAGTATTAAGTAAAGGCGAGCTATAATAAATGATGGATTTTATGATTTTCTAAGTATCAATTCGATTTTGAATGTTCCAACTCAAAAACATTTATTCTTTTTGTTAACTAAAGCTTTGTTACAAACATGACTTTTACCCTCGCACCACTTTGTCAGCTGTGTTCAAGGGCAAATAACTCAGGAATGTCTGGATCACTGAGGATAGTAAAATGGTCTTGTACATATACACTTTGGTGATGACATAGTTTAAGTTTCAGTTGAATCTCTTGAGAAATGCCTAAGATGTTTGCTCCACAAACTTATAACATTTAAGGCAAACTGACTTATCAACCTACAATATGATGACAGAGTGACTATATATATTTTCTCTCCATACTTGTTAGCAGGGTTTTAAAAAATGCCTAAAATTAATAAACCACTCTAATATGCTCACCAGTTCCATTGATCATATTTGCCCATTCTGTGCTCCAAAAATCCAAGTAACTGAAAAAAAATGGTAAGAAAATAAATACAGGATAAATGAAATTTATACTGCTGTCAGAATTATCACTATCAATAGGATAATTAATTTGATCATCTCTGTCATTATAATCATAAAAATCCGCATTACACAACAAAATAATCACAGAATCTGAACACTGCACTTTGTTAATTTGAATACTGCAACAAACTTAGAATGGACATCATTTTGGGGATCTTCTCCAACAAAGCTGTTCAGTTCATTTTCTTAACCCATTTATGCCTAGTGGACTCTCCCATCCTTCTAAATTGGATCTATTTATTTCCAAATTTAGGGATGTCTAGTATATTTATTTCTATATTTAGAATATTTCTTACAGAAATTCCTTTAAGCACACAGCGCAGACCCTGGGTCTACGCTGTTTGCCAAGGCCTTTTTTCTAGACGCTATGCATAAATGGGTTAATGTTTTTTTGTTATATTCCGTACATTTAGTACAATAACACTTTTCCATTTCTTTTTCACACTTTATTGGGTTTTTATCGTTTAAACTGTATTTTAAAACTGTGTTCATGCACAAATAGACACAGTTTCATTTAAGGGGGATTTAAACAAAAATTCAAACAAGCATACAGTTTTGCAGTAAAATCTACTTAAATGATGCAATTTTGCAGGCAATTGTCTATTTCAAAGCATAATTATTAACATATTATTGTCAATATAAATAAATACAACACATAAAACTGCATATACATGTAAAACAAAGTTGAAAATAACCAGTTTATTCCAAGATTGACGTTTAATACCAACATCACATAATAGAACAATCAAGAAAAGTTACAGTACTTAGCAAAGAAATAATTGAGACATATCTGTATTGAGAGAACATATTTGCGAACAATGTGAGCTAGACTGGTTTATTTATAAAACCTTAAACAAACTGACACTCTGAAATGAGAGTTGCAACAAAATTGCAAATGAGCCTCTCCTCAAACAACTCAACCCTCAGTATGAACACCTTCATACCTAAATACATATGAACCCCCCTCTGTGAAAAGGGGGTTTAATGCATGTGTTTAAAGTGTCGTCCCAGATAAGCCTGTGCAGTCCGCACAGGCTAATCAGGGACAACACTTTCCGCCTAAACTGTATTTTTGTTAAGAAGAGACTTTCTTTAAACAAAACATATCATCAAAGCTGAAAGTGTCATCCCTGATTAGCCTGTGCGCACTGCACAGGATATTTGGGACCACACCTTATGCAATGCATTAAACCCCCTTTTGACAGAGTGCGTCTAAAATGTGTAAAAAAAAACTTTCCATGTACAAATTTCCCAAACTATCATGTTTGGAACCAAAATTCTGAATTACAACACAAACGTAATTCTAAGGTTTGACGTTTTTCAACTTAACTTAGGTATAGATTAAAACATTATAATTATAGATAAGACCCCAGATTTTTTAAACTGTTACCTTGATCCATTATATTTATCTATGGTTCTCTGCTTCATAATATCAGTTTTGTAAAACTGTAACTATGGTACCCAGCTTCATGTATCAGTTTGTAAAACAGTTATCTTGATTGGTTATATTTTTCTATGGTACCCAGCTTCATGATATCAGTTTTGTAAAACTATTACCTTGATCCATTATAATTATCTATGGTACCCAGCTTCATATCAGTTTTGTAAAACTATAACCTTATTCCATCATAATTATCTATGGTACCCAGCTTTATTATATCGAACTGTTACCTTGATCCATCATATTTATCTATGGTACCCAGCATAATTATATTTAACTGTTACCTTGATCCTTTATATTTATCTATGGTACCCAGCTTCATAATATCAGTTTCTCCAGTGAACACCGTGTACACTCAATCATGTGTAGCATTTTTCTGGAAATTATATTGAAATGCTTATTAAAATTAACATGGATAAAGTATGATTTATAATAAAACATACCACATCCTGCATAATCTTAATATGCCATGACTTGAGAATGTTATATACATGTACCCAAACCTGTAGGCTATCATTTTCATCTGCCATTTTATCACATTTAGTAATTGAACGCATATAACAAACAAGAACGGAAAATGGTCATATAGGACATCTGCAGATCAGAAAAGGAACAATTCATAAGTTTCTGTAACTGCTTTCCACAAGGAAACCACTTAATTTATTTCAAGATTACTCAACCTCAACAATTTTTTAAACGTTCTTCCTTGATTTTTTGTAAACATCCATTCCCCTTATTTTAAGTTATACGCCCATGTTTTTGAATCCATTTAGCCTAGTGTAAGCATAGCAGACATGTGATCCAAAAATCCGGAAATCCACTTATCCGCGGAAAAATCACACCCATGAAAATGGCTATGCGTGTGCCACTCAAACTACAGGAGTTATTCTTTACTCTTTTCCTCTCAGAAACACACTTTGCCCCCTTTGTATAGTAATAAGAAAATCAAATAAAATTAAAGGCATTACAAGATTCAAGTTACCAACCCTGAGATACTGGTGAGTAGCAAACAGCATTAAACCTGAACAGACTGTGAGTTACTTTTAGGCTGTTCTGGTTTTATGCTGGTTGCATATAGCCATTTTCACTTTGCTTCTGAGTGCGAAAGAGTTAATTAACAAGGCTCTGTAAACAGCTGCCAAATATGGTTGTGTCACAAATCGTGCCATTTTCGTGAAATAATATCAAGTAATATTGCGAAAACACAAATTTTCTTATCATATATTTTGGCACACTCATTTGTGTGCCAATGTGCCGATTATCCATTGGTACACTTAACACTACTAGGTCAAAATCAACCGCATAGTTACCGTTTTTTTTCAGGGTTAATATGTTTATCTGTCAAGTTACATGTACAATATAGGAATTTCAAAGACATTTCTTGAACCTATGAAAACCTATAAATAACTCTTTAAACAAGCCAATGAAATTTCTACATACTCACATTCATAAAGAACCCAACAAAATCTGTGTAGAACCAGGATGGGTCGATGGCCTCTGAAACGTTTAGCAGCACGTCATGATAGCCCCAGATCACTTCTTTCAAAGGGCGATACATCAGTGGGTGTTCATCGAATAGCTGGGTTGTGATGTAAAGGGCTTTCCTTACCAATGGGTATTCGTATTTGAGTGCGTTATACAGCGACTGGAAAAGACACACAGACAAATAAGCGCTTAAGTTTTGACATAATAATGTATACTAGCGAAAAAGGCATTTTAATGCGCATAACATGCAGCTGTATTGGCATCGAATTAAATGCACATTAAATGCATATTTAATGCGCATTTAATACATTATTTTATTTTTCTGCATTATTTTACAAAAAAGGGAATCAATGCACTTAATATATCTTAAAATACACTTAAGATGCACTAAAGTGTCCTAATTTAGTGGTAAAGTGTATTTTTCAAAAGGTTGAATAGACTTGTAATGCACTTATGTGAATAAATGCAGGAAAAAATTCAGAAAAAATACACATTTTCCAGAAGGGTATGGCTTAAAAAAAATTACCAAGTACACAGGATTGGCGGTGCAGTTAATACTTTTTCAACAACGAAGATTTCTTTGTGTTCTCATAGAAATTGTAATCCTAAATATAAACCTAAATGTACATTTACTTAAGAGTTCACTTGGGTGCAAAACTGAAACAGACTTCTCCCAAGAAGGTCTCACAACATTGATTGAAAAAAAGTCTAGTTTTGGGAAAACTGGGCTTAATGCATGTGCGTAAAAAGAAATCCCAGATTAGCATGACCAGTCCGCACAGGCTAATCAGGGATGACACTTCTCGATATTATGTTATTTTTCGTTTAAAGGAAGCCTCTTCTTAGCGAAAAATCCAGTTTTGCCGGAAAGTGTTGTCCCTGGTTAGCCTGGCTAATCTGGGACGACACTTTATGCATATGCATTAAGCCCAGTTTTACCAGAATGCAGCTAAAATTCTTACCCAGTAGACAGGATTGGCGGTGGAGAACATATCATCTTCAGATAAACCTTCTCCAGACCTTTCTGGCATGAAATGGAATGTTCGATTCTGTCGATACGTTACTTTGCAATTGGAATTGAACTTGATAACATACTTCACTCGTCTTTCACTACAATTGAACAAGATCTGTTAATGTCCAGACAATTTCCTTGCCATTTATATCCCGTTTACCAAGTGCAATGCCCTTGTGTATAAGTGACTGTTCTTCGTTGTTGAGATATTCATATGATAAATGCCATGCTTATAAATGTGATTATATAATGAAAATAACATTGATATAAAATTATCTTCAAGACTGCAACATTTAGTATTTGTATACTTATTTACAACACAGCAAAATAATGCAAAGTACTACATGGAAGTTAAATTTTAAGCATCTCTAATAATTGAATTTTGTTACTTTATCCTACGACAAATTGAATGACCTTTTTGTCTTTCGAACTATTCAATATAGAATAACCGTGGCTATTTTATTTAACGTGTTTATATTATGTTAGACAGACATGTAGCTTGAAGCAACTTATGAGTAAATGGTCAGTAGATTATTTGGTTCGTAATCATGAGGTCACATTCAAAATAAAAGCATCGTCGATTTAAAGAAATGATGTTGCTGTTGCAAAATAAAGGCCTTCTTCAAAGTTAACATGAACAATATTTCTTTGTCGATCATTGACATATACGTTTGTACGTAATACACGCATATTTCCGATTGTCCTTATTGCTCTGATACAGTCTTATTGTTAACCTTCAATCATCGAGTGCATTACTAATTTGTTGAGCAACAATTATGCAAGCATCATAGCATACCAACATAATTTCAGAAAAGTAAGGGACTGTACTCGGTATAAATATTTGGTACTTGAAAATCGACCTTGACATGTGTACAAGCTACTTCCGTTTTAAAAATAGAACCACTTTAGTATAAAGGCAATGTCGTTCACAGTAGATAAACAGTCTACACTCGACAGTAGGTTTATAGTTATCAGCGTTTAATATAAGCATAACGGAACAGAACAATGTTAGTCGTTTATTTTATTGGGTTGGTGTGTTTACTATCCCACTGTGGACAGTGTGAATTAACATGGGACAAGTTGCTCTCTGCACGACTGGACGATATCGTGTTTCATATGAAGTCAAAAGATAATTCAATTACAACACAGGTTCAGGATCTCATGTCTATGGTGACTGCGACCAATCAGAAGTTGGAATCTTTTGAAAAGAGGCTCAGTGAGGTGGCTGAATGCAGTGCGAAGTTGGCCGCTGTCGAGGAGAGATTCGCTAATATAGACGCTCATGTGAAAGAAGTAGGGCGACAGACGCATCTGTTGAGGCGAGGTCTGGAGAAAGAAAAGGCGGCAACGATGACTCGATTTGAATCTCCCCGCAAAAATCAAGACAAACTCCTGTCGCGGACTGAGGATATAGAAAGGTTTCAAGGTGCAATGTTAAGCACTTAGTTGTGAAATGATTCTTAATAGATATATAGTCAACTGAAACACAATTCATCTGAAACCGTTAGGCGCAGAGGTTTTCTATTGGACTTGACACATCGTAAAGTGGTCCCCTATAAAGTGTGTTTAACTTAAACCCCTGTGATATTTTCCCCTGCGAATGTAACATGTTTTCTGTATATATAAAAAAGTAAAAATGTTCAAAATCATCTAAACAAAAAGCTGCACGCTAGCTATATACTTGTCTTCAGCATCCTGTAATGGTCCTGCACAAGGTTTGTTCAAATGATGCGATTAAAGTAAAACGGGTTACCCCCTAGAGGATTATATGGTGTATATTATAATAAAAACATATATATCATACTAATAAAAACAACCATCCGTAAAAATGTCTAGAAGGTACAGTAACAAAATGAGTTATGATATGATTCGAGGTCTTTAAATGTTTAATAATGAGGACCAAGTCATATTGGTAATACTAGGTCAATATTTTGTTTATACAGCTTTGAGGTTGAATGCACACCTACTGATTGTCGGATATGGTTGAGTATTGATTTAGCAAAATCAACACAATGGTATCTATTACAGTTGGTGTCGGGCTAATAATGCGAATCGCTGTACGGTCATGAATTTGTTTAAGGCTATTGAATTATAGTGGAATCTGAGTATGCTTTTATATTTTGCGTTCGATCAATTTATTTATTAAGTTAACGCAACTTAGCATCAATGATATTTTACCAATCAATTGTGCTATATAACTATATTTTTCATTTTTTAGTTTTCAAATTTTTATACTGGGTTTTCAAATATTTATACTTGGTTGTGTAATCTATATCTGCGATCGATCTTATCTATTCAGATGATAAAAATCCATTGTATTAGTACAGAATTATTCAACACGATGTAATGTGTATTGTGAAAAACAATATTTTATTATTAAATTAAATTTTCGCAATAAAAAAATATTCTGGATTCTAACTATTTTATTTCTTTGATAGATGGCTTCCAACACCAACTAATTGTTAATATAAATTACTGTTTAAAGTGGACGGACAGTGGGGTCCATGGGCTGCATGGTCCGTGTGTACCTCTTACTGTAACCAGACACGGACTCGAGCTTGCGACAGTCCGGCACCTCTACATGCCGGTAGAGATTGCCCCGGCCTTACGACGCAAACGCAAGAATGTAACCCATCTTCATGCAAACGTAATGTTTTACATGTTTTATCATGTATGTTTAAATCATTAAACTTATGGAAATGTATTCATCTAATATTACAGCAATTGTTATGGTAAATACCATTGCCAATTTTATAATGACATATGCTTATACGAATTAAAGATTGTTGTATTTTGATATTAAAATTTAATAATATTTTCATAATAATAAAGTGCTAGTTAGATCTCTTTTACAGATCAACAAAAATATATTGTATATTTTAAAATAAAAATGAATACAACGAACTTTCATAATTTTGTTGTTTTTGCTCAGCGAAAGATTGCTCCGAGCTTCTAAGCAGAGGTGCCGCAAAGCTAAGTGGTGTGTACACCATCACCACCCCTCTCACTCACACCAAGATACAGGTGTTCTGTGACATGGAGACGGATGGAGGAGGCTGGACGGTAGTATCAGTTAAATTATGAATAAAATATCACAATTCAATTGCCCACAGCAAGATACAGCTGTACTGTGACATAGTGGCGGAATGAGGAGAATCGACGATAGTATTAGAATTATTATAAATACGATATCACTATTCCATTCAGTCACACCGAGATACGGGTGTAATATGGCATGGAGACTTATGAAGGAAGATCGTGTTATTGTATCATACATACAATAATTTTGATTGACGACCGATCGTAATACTACAGTGGCTTATTTTCGGTTATATAGTTATGGCATGTTGTCGCCTTAAGGGTTCAACATGCAAACATACATGTGTGTCATTAAAACGCTTGCAATATTTGATATCAATTTTCATCCCGACCGAACTACTGTAAAACACAATCAAAAACATGGTTGGAAATAGCATTTTAACGAAATCCTGCATGTTTAACTAGAAATATTAACCTTTGAAATTACCGACCGAATGTATACTGGTTTGAGGGCTGACATTATTATTATAAAAAATAAGTCAAAATATTCGAGGCCAGAAATCAACATAAAAAAGACGTGGAAATAAAAGGTTTATTTTTCTTTGTTGCTTACTTATTTTATTATGCCAACCTGTATGCTTGAAGTGTCAAAACATTGTTATCATTGTAAAGTACAATAATTTACGTATGTATGGTCAATCGTTCAACTTCCAGATATTCCAGTAAGACAGATATAAACATGGCCTAATACGATGTTTAAACATTCCACTATTCAATGATGTAACTATCAATAATAAAGCGAAAATGGAAATTACAGGTTGTTTATAAAGTAATATTGAANCGTTCAACTTCCACATATTCCAGTAACGAGGATATAAACACGGACATTATACGATGTTTAAACTATTAAACAGTATACTATTTTATTACGTTTCAACTATTTACCATTAAAATATTCATTGATGCCATACTCAATAATAAAGCGAAAGTGGAAATGAGCGGTTGTTTATACAGTAAAATTGAATTTTGGGAAAGAAACTACTATGTTATTACTATATAATTTAGGGAGTGTTCATAGCAACCTGCTGTATGCATTTTATTTTCCATTCTATTTAAGTTTATGGTTGTCAGTTCCAGATTTTGGTATTTTATAGGTCTTTCAAAAGCGTTTCAATGGCAGTGTGGATTTTTATCGGAACTTCAGAGATTATGAAAACGGCTTTGGATCCGTTTACGCAGAATACTGGCTGGGTAATAGTTTACACCTATTATTTATCTTAAAGATTTTACGAAAAGGTTTTTCATAAACATGACGCTCATACAAATCCTTATGTATAGTATCAAATGCATTGGTTTTGTCAACACATTTTCATGATAACACTATATTTTTTTTAGAAAAAATGAACTTAAAATATATAAGCTCGTCTTTAAATACATATATTTCCTATCTGAGTTTAATGTACACTAGTTATCGAAGATTAGACTTGGTGACCTCGTTTGTTTTTTATTTCAAGTGACTCACTTTTAATCTTCACCTAGATATGGTCAAGACAAATGTTTAGACTAAATTTCATTGTTATAATTGTCTGGCAAATCAGATTTAGTGTTGCTCATGTCTTGATCTTGCGAGTGAATGAGAAAACAAGAAATGCAATTACGTTGCACTCTTTATTTGTTTCAAGTTTTTATATCCACTAACACGGAAATAGCTAATACTGTTATACCAATGAGTTATATCTTGTAGACCGTTTAGTTGGTGGAAATATAGCTTCATAAACAAGAACACATTATCAAACTACGACCGAAACAGTATCGCATTGTCAAACATGCACGTATTACGAGCCTTTATTTAGTCATTGATCATTGATTATTTGCATTGTCTACATGTACTTGGAAGTAATTGATCATTTTCATGGAAGATCAAGGGATGTACCTATGTGCGTAACAATCTTTTTCGAGGCTCTAATTATACATGTTATGAAAACAACAGTTAAAGCATGTATTGTGCTGAACATTGATCTCAGCATAAAATAACGATAAAGGTATTTCGTTAAACTGATTTTCAAGACATGTGGTATAGCTACATCATCAATATTTCTTTAACTATGCAAAACACCAATCGCACCTTTCACATTTGGCTGGACTTCAAAGTGGAGTTTTATAAAATTCATCGAAGCTTGATACGACTAACGACGGACAATATACGATGGACGACTGTCATACCAAACTCGTTATCCTTTAAACACGTTTATCTGAAACATATTAACTTGATTGTTCGATGATTTGTGTTAAAATTTACAAATATAAGTTCAATTGATATCACCCTGTTTACATACCGATCCTATCAATAAGTTTAAACTGCTCTTAATTCCAGGTCTTAAATACATTTACGAGCTCACATCACGTGGTTCCTACCAACTCCGTGTGGACATTGTGCGTTCGAACGGAAACAAGGGATACGATGTATACGGGGGCTTTAGTCTTCAGCCTGGAACGAACTACACACTGAGCATTGGGTCGCGTTTACGGTCAAATGGTGGTAAGTAATTTACTCGATTTACCTAATTCTTGTTTCGAAGAATGTGTCTTACCCAACTTTTTACCTTGCTAATATCCAATCATATTTCTTGCAAAATGTCAAGAATTGAGACTAGTTCATAGTGACATTGGGATGACAAACTTTGAATGAAATACTGTGAATTATATTTAAGAAGAAGCATTACAGCTGGGGTTATTGCTTTATTGACAATAAAGAACTGTATTTAGACATTAGTCATTTATGAAACACTTTGAAGTACCAATGTGGTTTTCGTTCTCGACAATCCGTCTGATTAAGATTTACTTTTGTACCATGTCATTTCGAACTCATAGGTTTAGTTATATATCGAACACATTTTCGGAAAGACCGAAAAATAAACAAAAGACATTTTGTTATAACTCCACCCTGTGGTTGTGGATGTTTAAGAATGAAAAATAAATGCAAAAATGTAAGTTTGATTTATAGGCAGCGATAATTAAATAATTGAAGTATTCTGTGAAGTATTCTGTGAATAAGAAATCATAACATGTTTCATTTCGCAATAATTGAAATAACTACTCCACATACGATTATGTGTAGTAGTTCAAACTCGTACACAATTTACCGCTTTAAAGACAATGCTCCAACTACTTGGCGCATATGTATGTTGCACAAGAAGTGCCGGTCTTTCTTAATGGACTACGAAAAATGTCAGACCAATCTTAATGGTATATACACTACAAAATCTATATACACGCATCAATTGGTTTAGTCATTGAAAAAGTTGTGAAAAAAGGCAATTCCTTTATTTACTGAAGAACCTTAATAAAGAACGATACAGTGTATATTAAGACAATAAAATGGTACAATAAGATGTGTAAAGCATTATTAAGTAGTATAGTGTTATTGTTTCAATTGGATTATGTCTTAAGAAAAATCGAATCTTGTTTGTAAACACTATGATTTCAAAATACAACCGTGTTTCACATGTATATCAATCCGATTATCTATTAAATAATACTTATAATATAACACAGATTATAAATACTTAATTCGTTTTTTTTAATTAAGCGCACTCTGTAGCAAATGCATCGTTAAACAAATACTTTTTTTAAATTAAATGAACTATATACAATCACGAACAACATGTAACAATTACAAATTAGGTTCAAATAAAATTATAAGTTTGCTATATTTACATGTGTGTCTTTTTGTTTTATCTTACAGTTGTTCCTACCTACTTTTCATTTACTGACGGCTTTCGTCCACCCGTCGGAAATGCCTTCAGTACGTATGATCATAACGTTGCCCGTGCATCGTACAATTGTGCAGAAATTTGGAAAGGGGGCTGGTGGTGGTACAATCACAAAGACTGCTATGATTACATCAATCTGAATGGACCTTACCGACCAGAACAACATGCTTACAAGGCCATGAATTATGACTCTTACTACGGCCTTGCTGCCAGCACCATGATGTTTAAAAGTGTGTGATAAACACGGATCGTATTCCAACTGTGTAGGTTAATCAGTTACACCACCTAACAAACCAACTCAATACGACCACAAACGCCTGTACGCAAAACGCTTCACTTTTTACATAAACATATGGACCAATTTTCGGTTTTGTTTTAGTTGCAAACGTCAATAAATAATGTAGTATGCGTTAATTATTTACAGTTACAAGTGAACGATGCATACACATATAAATGTGTACATATGTATGTAACATATCTTGAGTGCATTTTAGTCAATAATTAAATCGTTAATCACATAAAATTATACAGAATTATTTTATTTTTTAGCATTAGAACGCGTTCACAGACAGATTTCGTAAATTGCGATAAAACAAAAGTAACACTTGTTATTACCGTTTCGTTTACTAAGATAAAAGGCGACGACTTTATATCATCAGATTTGTATATGTCCAACCCGCTCTGCAAATAAACAAAATCGGGAAATTGAGGTTTGAACGAGGCAAGATGGCTTCATAAAGATAGTGTACTTGATTTACGTGTCATTAGCCATTTGCTATGATTGCAACTTAGCATTAAGATTAAAAATGAGGGCATTCAACTGGTTTACAAATCGTAACGGTCTCAAGATGTCCCAAAACTTCTCGCAGCAAATACGCCCCGTATAGGCTCTGTAATATAAAATGTGTATTGACAAACTGCAGTAACGAAAGAATGTGTATCTCACAACCAACATACATTTTATGATCATTATGTTCCTATATATAAAGCGATTAATCATGGAAATCTCTGCAAATATTGTATTGTACAATGTTTTATAAGACGGGCCCCCGATGAGTAAGACTTTTACCACGGAGGCATTGTCCCAAATTGTTCAATAGCAAATTAAATTGGGAAACCGCCCGTTTCAGTAAATAGATAAAAAGAGAATAACAGGTTACTGCCTGATCGTTTTGTAATANTTCGTTAACTAAGATAAAAAGCAACGACTTTATATCATCAGATTTGTAAATGTCCACCTCGCTCTGCAAATAAACAAAAATCGGGAAATTGAGGTTAGAACGAGGCTTCATAAAGATATCGTACTTGATTTACGTGTCATAAACCATTTGCGATGATTGCAACTTAGCATTTACATTAAAAATGAGGGCATTCAACTGGTTTACAAATCGTAACGGTCTCAAGATGTCCCAAAACTTCTCGCAGCAAATAAGCCCCGTATAGGCTCTGTAATATAAACTGTGTATTGACAAACTGAAGTAACGACATAATTTGTTTTTCACAACAAACACTATTCTATGACCAATGTGTTCCTATATATAAAGCGACTAATCATAGAGATCTCTGCAAATGTTGTATTGTCCAATGTTTAATAAGACGGGCCCCCGATGAGTAAGACTTTAACCACGATGGCATTGTCCCAAATTGTTTAATAGCACATTAAATTGTGAAACCGCCCGTTTCAGTTACTATATAAATGTACGAACTTGTGGCTGCTGGAGTGTCTCTTTAATTCTTGGTCTGTCAATGTCCGGAAATCGTAGATTATGTCGTGATAAAACGGGAGCTACGATAACAAATTGATAATTGAGCTTCGCTCTGGGCAATCGGGGTTTAATGCATGTGCGTAAAGTGTCGTCCACGATTAGCATGCACAGTCCGCACAGGCTAATCTGAGACGACAGTTTCCGCCTTACGTAGATTTTTGCTTAAAAGAGGTTTCATGAAAACGAGATCTAGCATAAGAGCGGAAATTGTCGTCCCTGATTAGATTGTGCGGACTGAACAGGCTGATCTGGGACGACACTTTACCCACATGCATTAAGCCACGCTTCATAGCGCGACTCATATACAATAACAAAACCAGCAACATGAACAACAACAACAGTGGGGTCATGATGGCCAGACGCGCTCACCTCAGTACTGGCACATATGACAATCATACCGCTGTGAACGTATTTTACTGCACGGGACAATTGTTATAGTCGTATTAGGCCTTAGCCTTTCGCAATTACTACGATATATACCTCCAACAAATAACAGAGCAAGTACAAAATAACTGTATCTTAACGCTTGAATAACCTAGTATTTGAATTAATTATACTAAACCATATTGTCAAGCTTTTTGTGAATCCACGACTGAAATTTCAAAACAAACGGCCAACATATTATTCGATTCCACTTATACCTCAGAACGATCGGCCTACCTCTTTTGTTCATGACTTTGTTTTTTGTTTAACAACTTAACATGGAATACCAAACAAAGAAGTTACTCTACCTCTTTTGTTCATGACTTTGTTTTTTATCCATGAATTATTCCCAACTCACAAAAAATGTTCTATGACATAAATAATCGAAAACACTATGCAAATCTTTTTATGTAAAAGTTAATTTAGGGAATATGATCAAATGTAGTAAATATAATTAACAACTAAACATGGAATACCAAACAAAGAAGTTTCTGGTAAGAACGTACAAATTATAGAGTACGTCGGGTTAGTGGAATCAAACAAGTTTTCAGGCCTTACAGCTTTCCATCGCATTTTTAAATGAAATAAACCTTTTCGCTTGCTGGTTGATCAAGAAACTGGTACCCGGTTACTCTGCTGTCACCGGTTTGCGTCGAATCCAGCTCTGTATTCAAACGGTGGAACAAGGCACACGAATCTGTACACCACTTCCTGTGAAAATAAATGTGTTCAGCGATGTTGGTAGAGAGACATTTGGGATTTCTAAAACATATTCGTTATAATAATTATATGTATATCATTATTTTTTTTTCAATATTTATTTATTACCACAGGCTTGATTTTGCTAAATCTAGTTTGGCTGGTGTCGGTTTAGATTTAGTCTAGCATCGTATTTATTTACGAAGTTTTAACAAAAACAGGTTGTTTTAAACATTAATTGTCTGAAGTCACGATTGAAAACATACGGTTGTAACGATATTTTAGAATTTAACGCTATTTGTTTTGCTACTTATAGTTTTTTTTTAGATTCTAATTGTTATCACTATGTGTGAACATTTGGCGAAACTTATCATATTTTTATTTACACAACGCGGATGGCCCGTTTCATTACTGAGAGTCTCTAAATACCATGATCATTTATATTTGAACTGTTCAACCGATTTCACCGCAGAAAGAGGAAGGTCACGGAGGGGCGCTAAATAAACACCATGATCCTTCATACCCACCCGATACAACTCAAGTTATACTGTTCAACGGAAAGGCAATGGTATTACCATCATACCATTTGGGATCTTATGTCATATCATTTAAATAGAAAACCTGGTTCAAAGTGCTATAAATAAACAGTTTATTTATAGATTAAGGCGGAAAACGGATTAGGCTACAGTATTGCGATCTTCTCGATTATTAATTTAAACTAATGAAAAAAACGCCGTTTTAGGTCTTGACTTCAATGAAGTATTTAAAAATTTACCGCGTGGTTTATTTGTCATACATGAGAAATGTACGATATATTCATAATTTTGAAAACGCTAGGGATTTGTTTGTTTGAATTTATTTATGTATTTATGTATTTATGTATTTATGTATTTATGTATTTATTTACTTATCTATTTATTCATTCATTCAACCGTCCGTCCGTTTGTTCGTTCGTTCGCTCGTTCGTTCGTTTGTTCGTTCTTTCGTTTTTTTATTTATTTATTTATTCATTCATTCAGTCCGTCCGTCCGTTTGTTCGTTCGTTCGTTTGTGCGAGCGTGTGTTCATTGGTTCGTTCGTTCGTACGTTCTTTCATTCTGTCTTTCTTTTTTCTTTCATTCAATCATTCATTCATTTATTCGTTCATTTATTTATTAATTTATTAATTTATTAATTTATTAATTTATTCATTTATTCATTTATTCATTTATTCATTTATTCATTTATTCATTTATTCATTTATTCATTTATTCATTTCTTTATTTAATTATTTATTCATTTATTCATTCATTTATTCATTTATGTCTTTATTCGTGTATTCATTTATTCTTTCATTCATTTATTCATTTATTCATTCATTTATTCATTTATTTCGTTATTCATGTATTCATTTATTCCTTCATTCATTTATTCATTTATCCATTTATTCATTTATTCATTTTTTTATTTATTCATTTATTTATTTATTTGTCCATCCGTCCGTTTGTTCGTCTGTTCATTTGTGCGTCTGTGCGTTTGTTAATTGGTTTGTTGGTTCGTTCTTCGTCGTGTTCTTTTGTTCGTTTGTTCGCCCTTTCGCGCGTTCGTTTGTTCGTTCGTTTGTTCGTTTGTTCGTTCTTTCATTCATTTATTTATTCATTCATTCATTTAGTCCGTCCGTTTGTTCTGTCGTTCGTTCGTGCGTTTTTGCGTTCGTGCGTTAGTTCATTGGTTTGTTCGTTCGTTCGTCCGTACGTTCTTTCATTCTTTTTTTTTTTCATTCATTCATTTATTCATTCATTTATTCATTCATTTNGTTTGTAATAATATTTCAATACTGCTCCAGCAGCTGGAGTTTCACTTCTTTATATTGACTGCTTTGTCACATAAATTAATTTGTTAGGTACATAGAATGATGTTTTAATAAGTGTATGTGGGGGTTGTATGTATACTATTTAAATGTGGCGTGTGCTGAGCCTTTTTGTACTAATTCGTGCGTACGTGCATTTGTTCATAGGTTCGTTCGTACGTTCTTTCTTTCTTTCTTTCTTTCTTTCTTTCTTTCTTTCTTTCTTTCATTAATTTATTAATTTATTAATTTATTAATTTATTAATTTATTAATTTATTAATTTATTAATTTATTAATTTATTAATTATCAATTTATTAATTTATTCATCTATTGATCTATTTATTTATTCATTTATTCATTTATTCATTTTTTATTTATTCATTTATTCATTCACTCATTCACCTATTCATTCATTCATTCATTCATTCACTCATTCACTCATTCACTCATCCATTTTTATTTATTTATTTATTTATTTAAGTTAAGTTCCCTAAGTTATTAGAGAACCGGTCGAAGTCAGATCTATATGCGATATCTTGACGTTCAAAAGGATAAGAGAGGGATCGACACAGCGGTTTGCTAATTCACAGTTTAGACTTCCGCTGTTTTATTGTGGTAACATGCTTGTTTAGACAGCATAGGCAAAATATTATGGATTCCAATTTGAAATAAACATCTGAAAATAGCGCCGTTGACTTTGTAATTGAAGAGTTTAGACGACATCAGAGTCGAAGAAGTGATTTTCTGGAAGAAACAAACAACACCGCGAGTTAACTGAGGACGACAAATACACTTAAGTAAATGATAAAACAATTAATTCGCATCACATGGGGGCAGTTAATATCTAACTTAAAGGTCAACAGATACGTTCAGACTAAAAACCGTATTTTATAAAGGAACATACTATAATTGCGTCTCTGTCCCATTGATGTTTCGCGAGCGAATCTTTATTTCACATGTTGTAAATGCTGTAATGCTGCAATTAATGAAAGCTCGTCAAAGCAAAGAGCTCATACAAATATCAATAAATATATAAGAAGCTCTTTGTGTTCAAAATTTGAATTGTGATAAGGGATCACCATATTATAGTTTGTTGATCGTCATTATTAAAATAACGATACTTGCGTGCTATGCCTAGTTAAGTGTTTCAAAATTAATACGCATTTGCGTATGCATTATTAGATGTTGACCATACCAATTAAAGAATTTGGTTTTCATACAAACACGTACTACGTAGAGGTTTGAACACGCGTTCTGTTCTTTTCTTTGTTATGACCATTGACCTTGGCATAAAGATGCGAAAATGATAAGACCATGTACAGGATCGGATTGAGAAAGTCTCTCTAGAGGAGCTTAGACAATAAACGAAATATTTACTATAGATATGTGATTATATCAGTACCATGCGTGTTAATGATCACACTGCTTTTGTTTGAACAGTTCCAAATTGAATTGTAAATCTGATTCACGACGCACTATGTATCTTATTCTTTATGTGCTTTTTCTCTACACAGTTAATGAGAACGGACAACGAGAACAATGTTGTAACCAAACTACAATGAACCATTTTCCGTGTTGTGACTCGATTCTTTATTAAATTATAGCATGTTTTGAGTTATATAATTGCATATTGTATACATGTACTTAAAATAAAAACGGTGAGGTATGTTATTTCATTATTTAAGAATCTTTTTTTCTGATAAATATGGACAGGAAAAAGCGTGACTGAAATGTTAGGATGTTATTAAATGGTTTATGTCGATTTTTTTGTATAGCATACTTTCTTGATAGATAAGTCTTTTTGGGCTGATATACCTTAACGAAAGAATACATAATGACGCAATATTACGACTACATGATTAAATACATTGCACCAGACAAATATCATAAAGGAGTCGTCCTAAATTTAAAATATATATATACAATTTAGTACTACTGAGATTGATTATAAAAATATTGACATAGTTATTACTTACATATTATTCGGAGTATGAAGACGTTGCTTTCAGTAAACACGTTTCCATAATAAGCTTTACAGCTCCAGCTTTGACCGTCATGTGTTGCATTTACCGACTTTATAAAACATGAATACACCCGTGATAAAGAGCAGAAACACTCCATATCATTATTGAGGTAATTACAACGATTTTCTACATCCAGCCATTGTTGACCAGTGACCCTTTCCTCTGTATCATTTCCTTTCTCTGTTTTGAACCAGGCAACAGCATCAGGCGGTGATTACATTGTGCAGGTTAATATGATGCTGCTGTTGACGACGACATCATTCACATCCGTACTCAATATGGGCGATGCTTTGTATCCTTTATTGTATATAAATCATAATCTCTAGATTACAGTGTCCTAAAAGATGAACATAATGCATGCATTTCTAATAAAATTTTGTTTTTCTCGAATGACATTAACATTTTCGAGCGCATTATATATGCATACATTAAAGAAGCAAATGTGAAGCATAACATACCTTTAAACACAAAGAGGCAAATTATAAATAATGTGCAATTGACTACGAAGCAATTCATATCTCATCGCTTTAAGTTATAAAAAATCATTCATGCAAACGGGCTATTGTCGTTATTTGCTAGTCGGAAGAAAAAGGAAAAGGAAAAGGATATGTGGACGAAATTGCTGAGAGATAGACGGACGGCCAAATGAAATGTTAAAAATATCAATAAAAAAAGACATATGCAGGATTATTCATCATAATACTTTATGGCTAACAAAAGTACATAACCAAAGATAGAAAACTTAAAAGAACATGGTTTGACAATGTTTAAATGAAAAGTCTCAACACAACAGCAATGCAATTGATTTTAGCAGCAATAATTTCGCTTAGAAAAAAGCATTGTTTATCATTGTGTATGTTTGGCTTGTTTTTGTCACATCGTACACATAATTTGTTTGATAGCAAACACAATAAAAAATGTCTTTAAATGTTAACGTTTCAATAAAAATATAATATAGTTTAGTCGGGACGATATGATGTTTTACGTGTTAAACAACTTATCATTTCTGAAAAGTAGAAATTACTAATATTTAAACAATCTGCATTTTTAAAGCGAATATGCTTTCGTTTACAATGACATCAGCAAATACAATATATCTGTATTATTAAAATAACGCGTGAGGCAGTCTACACATTAATTGGACAACCCTCGTATACCGGACTTATTCAAATATATAATCCCCTCCGAAGCAAATATATAATCCCCTCCGAAGCAAATACATATTCCCCATCCGAAGCAAATATATAATCCCTCCGAAGCAAATATATAATCCCCTCCGGTAAATTACTAACAATCCTATTTAAATAATAACAAGAAAGGAATTGATGCGAAACATCATAGGAGAGTGGCATATATTCGAAAATGGTAACCATCTGTATAATGTATTAACTAATTGAATTCTGCTGAAATATTGTTTACTTATTTACACATGAATCGTTGACTTGAATCGTTGACTCTATTAAAGCGAATACAGAGAGAAACATTGAAGGCTATATAAATGTCTCACAATGTTAACTCGACGTAGATAAATTACCGACAACTCCTTGTACGATAATTGCACGCAGAGCTTTGATATTTGTTTACTTAGCGACATCTGAACAGCGGTGCGTTTGTGCTTGACAAGCATAGTTAACGGTAGCAATGGCGTCTTCGATTATATTTGGAGTATTAATCCTTCTTATGGAAACAAACATCACATCAGGCAAGATTGTTTTAATTATATTATTTATCAAAGTATTAATTGAATATATATTTTAATGTTAAGAATTTGAACACACTTAAATTTAAGTTCGACGAATTACGATGTCACAATTTACAATGTTTGTTTTTATTTTAGGAACATGCTCAGAACAATTTGTTTATGCCGACGAACACAATGTTTTGTTGGGGTTTAATTTCGAATGGACAAATAATGAAACAAAACACGTACGCTGTGTTTATGGATCCAACCAAATAGGAGAGTGCTATAATTTATTTGGATTAAGATGTTTTTCATCGAGCACCGGTGTGTACAGAATGTCGACGAATGCAGATTTAACTGTTGTTACCGTTACCATATTAACATTCAGTAGCACAAAGTCGGGAAGCTACAGTTGTTCTAAAAACACGGGTGCAGGAACAACTACCATATGTGTTAAAGAAGCAGGTAAACGTTTTTGTTTCTTTTTTGGTAAACAGTATGAAATAAACGTATTGATTTTGTTTGTAAAAATAACTTATACACGCGCTTCAATGTCAGTTCCTTTAAAGTACAGAAATATATTTCACAGATAACGAGCTAACATGATATGAATATATGTATTTGCGTTCTTCCTACTGAGTACATTTATTTTTCTTAAAAAAATTAAAGACCCTTGATTAGGAAAACATTTGTTTAGGATATTTGGAAAAATATTCCGTTAAAATACTCCGTTTGAATACAGTCTATTGCATTGTTGCTTTTTCTGCTTGTCTTTTAGGTTCTCCGCCAGATCCTGGAGGTATTGTTTGTTATTATTTATTTATGTTTTATTGTTTGTAACAGTTGTATGAGAGATAGAAATGGAAAGAAAAAATATGGCAGAATGCTTAAAACAAATGATACTGGAACAGTATACGCTGGTTAAGGAAACGGATTTTGCGATCGGACTACCCTCCATATAATGTTAAATATTTTTATTTATAAAATATACGATTGTTAAATACAATTAAGCAACACGCAATACCAAGAAAAGCTTGGTAATTAATTTCGTCTACTAGATCAAAGTAGTATCAGCAATTTAAGAAAACACGTTTTTATAGCGGTTTCTGAACAATTACTATCTGCGTTTCAGTTTATTAACTTTGACGTTGTGACATTAAACTAGTCCTGTGACAATGTCAAACTAATATCGAACATACATATGTACATATAATACGAACTGAACTGGTAAGGAACGGCTTGTCCGCCAATTTATTTCAACTGCTGATTGACACAACAATACTATTTACGTGCGTATACATTCTGCTACCATGTATATGTACGTTATGTTTTAAACAATATCTGCTAAAAATAATAGTTCGTGCTCTTTAATTCAAATCGAAAGATTGCTCCACGTAAGTATTTTTAGAACTTGTTTAACCCTTTTATTTGCTTACTGCATATAAAATGTTTATATATACTATTCTAAATGTTCATGATTTACTTGCATTAGTTTTTGACCGTTTAACTTCGATTGTAAATGAATGACTAACTCTTAAATCATTCTATCCGAGGTATCGCGTTATTAGAATACACGGGGCCATGATATCGGAATTAAATTTATTTAGGAACATTTCATTATAATAATTATTATTTGTTTAACTAGGATTGATGATTTTGAAGTCGACACAAATGTTTTTGTTTGTCGTTAAACAAACAAACCTTTATTTAAATTAAAGTTAAGCGAATCAGTAGATCTCTTATCTAGCATTTCCACATTAATTAGACAATAGTGAAAGGAGTCGATAATCACTCATGCATTCAAAATGTTCGCATATGTAAATGCATATATGACAGCGGGGCAACTCTATCCGATTAGCGATTGAATAACCAACGAGTAACCCCCCTTCTGTACAACATTCTAAAACGTAATCGTTCAACAAATGATAGTATCGCTAAAATCTGATGAAATTTATTAAAAAGGCTATATATATACCCCGTTAACTGTTAAAAATATTACAAAGTACTCGGGGTACGGAAAATATACTAAACAATACACCGGGATATGGCCGGTTGCCTTTATACGTATGTTCTGTACCTCGGCTGCTTTGTAGTATACGTTTAAGTAGTACCTGGGCCGACAAAGACAATTGAGTAACCACGATTGGTCATTGTAGGCTCAGGTACTAATTATAAGTACCCCATTTACTAGTAAGTATACTCCAAAGTACACTGGAATTTGAAAAAAAAACTAAAAAGTACCCCGGAGTAGGACCGGGTGCCTTAAAGCATATTTTCCTTACCCGTTATACATTGTTGTATACCTAAGAGTACCCGGGGTACTTTTAATTAGTACCGGAGCCGACAGCGACTTATTGGGCGATATTATAGTAAATAATGACTGCCATCTAAAACAATCTTGCTGTAAATGGGATTTTCACAAATACAATAAATATCAGCTATCGATATGACTCTTGAATTACAGAAAAGAAAGTGTATACTACAGTTATAACCATACAATACATAACTGAACATTATTCGAAGAATGTGAACAGCATTTAAAATATTTTCATTTATACTAAAAATGTGTAAGGATAGATGACAGTGTTTTGTTTAACAAGGCGACATAGAAAACGAAAACCAAACAAGAATTCAGATGAAAGCGCGTCGAAATGAATTACATTGTTACGCACAAAGCTTTTAACTTACTAATGTATTGTGTTAAAAGGCATGCCTGCGAATTATTTGCCGTCCTTACCGTAAATATTAACACACAGTAAATCGTGATTCAACGCAACATAAAGTTGACCTTTATTATTTTGTGTATTAATTTAAATAACGTGTTGTAGATTCGCGCGAGAAATATGAAAATAATGTTGGACAATTATGTCGTACACATGTGGTAGAAATAACGAGATTTTATTAAGTAAATATCATCTTATATTAAAAACTACCTTTATAGTTTGAAACACCCTATTTTAAACGCGTGTCAGTTTTATATTAAATACTTGTTATTTTCACATCTAGAGGTCTGATTTACGCACCGTTGTTTTGGAAAAACGATATGTATTAATACTTATCTAACGGGTTAACGATAATTTGCCAGTTTTGCATTAAATTTAGAAATAAAGCAATTACAAGTACTTCTGATCCAAGATTTCTATAAATGACGTAAGCATTTTGAATATTCGTACATTCGCTTTTCTAGTTAAATGAAATGTTATGCACATTGTACAGTGTGATATTTACTATAATATTCAAAACAGTATAATATGTAATTAACAACATTATATAGACAACACAATTTGTCATTGAGAGTTTACAGAATATATATCATCAAACATCTTAAGTAACAAGCAAGAGATGACAAAATGGACCAAAAACTGATCACCCTTATACAATATATACTTAAAAAAGTAAATGTACATTATAACGACAACATTAAACAAACAATCTAGTTATCTTCACAAGTCCACCATAATTTGGTTGCTACTTGTTACTTATTCGTCATGATAAATGGGTCAGTATTGCGATGCATGTGTTATATTGGTTTATATATGCGTGTACAACTGTCGTTGCATACATCGAAAAAAATGAAAAACACAAATACTCAATAACGACCCACACAAATCAAGGTTCAGTGCAGACTGAACAGTGGCAACATGTTTTTATACAATATATTAAACCATGCTTCTTGTTATAAGCCTTTGACGACAAGTAGACGTTTTCAATCTAACCAACCATGAGTTTATTTATTTAACAATCAAAGAAAAAAATGTTAGAGATATATTTCACAGAAGAAAAAAAACATAACAAATAATGTAATTGATTTCTTATTAATAATCAGTCTAATTGCAATATAAGCACCTGACTAAACATTACTGATAAACTTCCATGTACTTGATTGCCAAGTCACAGGCCTATCATGTATTTGCATACACCAAACATCCCTTGACAAACTCCTCTATGGACTCATGACAAAACTGGTACTGCGCCTGAAAGGTTACATGTAAAAAATGAGCACATGTACATGTAAATATATCATTCATTCCGTCACTATGTCTGTCTTATAGCCTCTCTTCACTTTTTTCTCAATGATAATTCATTTATGTAAATCTGCTTTATCGGATTGCGTGGTTATCAGTTTTGACTGTTTATTTGCCAGTGGATGTGTTTACACGTGTTGATGAAACACGGTGTATTGGCAAAGGGCAATATCGTAAGTAAGGACGTTATTTCATTTTTTGTTTCATGGGACCAACATAATTGTGTTTGCTATGGTTATAGAAATAATTAAAAACTTAAATAAGGATCTTCCTATAACTTAAAAGTACTAAGCTTGGTTGATAAAACTAATGGATATCTTTTCTTACTCCGATAACATTTATCAGGAATGGGGCTGGTATTTTGTCTGTTTTGTAAGAGCAAAAACTGAGTTGAAGTGGATCTTGACCTGTATCACGGTCCATGTCTTCTCGTATGTTCTATAAATTTTCTACTTTCTTTATGTTAACATTTATGAAACTACCTCATTAGTAATAACTTGCTTCCTCTGTTGCCTAATCACTCGAACTGTTTCTGCCAATTCCACCTCCCCTTCTCGACTACTTCGTTCCACTAGGCACCAAAGTACGGCGAACAGTCCACTACGACTGTATCCGTCACTAAATACAAAAATTGTACAAACCTTTATAGCAATGTCATGGTCATATATTTAAAAAAAAAATCTCTATATATTATAAGTTATGAATGTCAAAACCATTAAACAAATAACCCACAAATACAATCAAAATTTACTTACAGGCACTAGAGTACCACTGGTCTCTCACATGACATTTCTTTTACATTCGTTTGGATACTCATAATATCTTTTAATAAAGATATCTAATTCCTCTGACCATTTTGTCATGCGGACAATCAGGACATCAAAACGTTCGTGCTAAAAATGAATCGATGTACATACACTGTAAATACGTGTTATTTGATCGCATTTATTTTTTATACAAAGCAGTATTTAACCGATCGACGTGCTTGATGTCCGAAACATAAACTTAATAATTGGAAAGTGACTGTACCTCAGCACTTTGTTTAAATCTAATAACCGATTGATGCTAGTTCTGTTTCTGTGTTTTGGAGACGTTAGTGGCATTTAACGGTCCAAACAAATAGGTGTCGCCACTTTCCGGAATGTAGGGTTCGACCTTTATAATGGAAATTCATATTTAATTTGAATAATGTTCTTCTAGATCGCTTGCCGGTTTATGTTTTCTAAACACACATTTGATGATCCACAGTGCAATTATCGACATAACCTTAGCAAGAAATACAATGAGCTAAATGTATGTTAACAGCTAGAATGTGTGCAAAAGAAAATGATTACCTGGTCGCAAAAGGAAACCACAAGTCGAACGTTATGGTCATGAAACAACCGCACAAAATCTATTTCTGAGCTTGTACGGGTTGACTGGGTGAAAATCAATCAATCCCTTTGTTTGAACGTCTTACATAAAAACAATGGTTCAACGATTTTAAATAATATATACGATTCACGCACTTATTAGAAAGTAGCCAAAGTTAAATATTTATTAAATAAAGGATTGGTAATTATACACTGTAAAAAGTGAAGCGTGTTTACCGAAATGTATACGGCGTTGATGTAGTCGTTGTGACCCACAATATTTACTGACATGTTTAACACCGGGCGGAATTTGTCATCTAAGTAAGACAGTAACAATTTGTGTTTTTTACTAGAATTGTAAATAAGTCGAAAACGTCGTGTAAGCAGACGCATAATTTGACTCTTTTATATAATTTTATATAACACTTGAAACACATGTTTTTATTACTTATAATTATATTCTGAATGTTTAATTTCTAGGTAGAGATAATTACGTCGTATCGCTGAATATTGCATGTCAAGATTACAGTAGCTATACGGAATGGAACACACAAAATACCTTGGATGACACATGGGTCATAATTTTTATTGACATGTTCGGGGTTTTGTCCATCTATTACTTTAATGTAGACTCCGTCTGTGCCGCTCTCATCGCGGTCAGGAATGTGTGCTTGGCAAAGTAGCTGCATCAAACATCGATCCGAAAGTCAAACAAATCATACGAATATATGTATAGTAAAGAAACAGCGACACAGAGACAATCGTGATTTCAAATACAATATATATTGTCAATTAAACCTACCTGATATTCCAGATTAAGCGAGTCAGTTGAGCGTCTGTTGTCAAGTAAAGCCTTGTTTGTCAACACGTGACCGACTGGACAAAGGGCCTCGCACAACACTTCGAGGAGATATAAGTACTGGTTCTGCATAAAGTGTTAAAATACATGTACAATATTTGGATTTACATATATTGAAACACAAAACACGTGAATCCATAAACTCAGGTGAACATTTGCACCTTATGTGTTCGCAGTTATTAATTTCATGGCATTTTATTTATCATAAACATCATGTCGTACAAATGTATAATAATACATAGTAGTATACACAATATCATGCCGCATTGAACCTTTGTTTGAACCATTTTGATTCTTTGTTGGCGAAGTAACAGGACAGCAATATAAAAGTTAATTTGTTTTTCGGCTACTCCTTCATCGTACAGAAAGTCTAATGCAATGAACGTTCCCGTTCGACCGACACCGGCAATGAAGAAAGATTACACAACATGAATTTAACAAAACAACAACATTTATACTGTACAATATAATATATAAATATTAAATGTCTGACAGGGTGACAGTAAATTTGTCAACTTGAGAAAATACTGTCAACCGAGGCGAAGCCGTGGTTGACAGTATATTTCCGAAAGTTGACAGATTTAATGTCACACTGTCAGACATGTAATATTTATTGTATTATACCGAAAAAACTATTCAAACATAAACAATTTATATGAACCACGAACCATTAGTTTTTGTTATAATTGTGATAACAAGCATCGGAACGACAAACCGTTGGTTATTACCACAATAATCAACTCTAACATGTCGATTATTTCGATTCTAACACGATTTTATTAATAAATCATCCGCGTCTTAAAGGTTATAAACTATATTAACCTAACTTCTTTTACTTTTCCGCGAAAACGTGACGTCACCACAAAAATCATAATCAAATGACGTCGACTTCATTCATAAAACAGTGCAATCAATCAAAGTGACGTCATACTTATCTGTTAAGATAGACAAAATGCATGCGCGAATGGGACAGTGTAATTTGTTTACCATTCCGCACGTGATTGCTATGATAGCGGGTGACAATATTTTTTTGTACAGTATTTTTTTTCCCGCTGGGTCTGACAGTATTTCTATGTCACGATATCCTATGGGAGTTTAGCATTGTAAATAAAAGTGAGGTATAATAAAATGAAATGTGCTTAGTATATGTACAAGTTGGAAAAGTTTAAGTTATTAGTGCATATAATTGCGCAACATAAGTAAGTTATAAAATAATCATGCATATAAATACTGAAATGATTATAAATATATCGTATTAAAAAATAAAATAATACATGCACAAATGTCATAACATCGTGTTAATACATTCTCGAAATTTGTTTGTTAATTATTATTAAACAGTTTATAAATGGCTTACATGGTCCCAAACAATAAAACGTTTGGCCTGGCCAAGTAAACAAGCAGTAAATAATACGTTACCCTGGGCAGCAATATACTTCCTCGGAGATAAATATCCCTGTAACACAATACTGTATATGTAATGTACGTGAATTGTTCTTACGTTTAATAAAAACACAGTGCATGTTCAATATATGAATGTAGATATATACATGTAAAAACTATTACATCTATGAAACTCGCATTGATAAAGTTCGTGTCTATATCATTCCCAACCACAGACAGATGCACGCGATTCTTATCATCTGAAAATATGCACAATATTAAAAACATAAATATACCACTGACTCAATTCGAAAACGATCAAATAAATGTTATGTTATCATCATCAAATCATTATGGGGATTTCAATCATAATAAATAAATTTGCAATACTGTTATTTAAAATAGCATCAGTGTGTATAATATTGTTACATCATTATTATTTTGACACTACACATCTACAGTTGACATTCATAATTGTACGAGTTAATGTTGGTGTACTATGTTTTCTTCTTCAAATATATCATAATTTTACACAAAACGTGGTCGTCTTTAAACCTGTACTTTTTAATTTGATGCTATATTTACATACACATTATGTTTAATTCGTCAATCAGGTTGTGAGACGTTTGGTTCAAAAAATTAGCAAAACGAAATTATTTGGAAACTATAGTTGCCAACATTATTTGTATTTTGGCAGTTTATTTGTCAGCAATGTCATACACTTAATGCATTTTATTTACGTTTTCACTGGATAAAATGTATTTTTCTCAGTAACTAATTTCTATATATGTGTGAAATTTTTGCACTTTTATCTATCGATTCCATTTAAAAAATATTATTTTTAACAACCAGGATAGATGGTCGGAACGGCTGTTTTGGGGCATTGGAAACAATTGTACTACATTATTCATGGTTCAAATGTTCAACAACTTCATTGTTCAAATGCATTGCAATAATTTTTTACGGGCTACGTTAAGAAAAAATGCGATCACGATCATTATGTAACGTACACGCCTTGGGATTGCTTTATGCTCGCACTTCCGGCATGAATGAATGATTGCCATTGTACTTAAATGCTTATTTTGGTGTACATTTCACTAATCACCTTTTTTTTACAACCAAATTTCGAAATGTAGATAAACTGTATTCGTATAATTGACGTCACATGGCTTTACTGCATTGCGATGCTGTCTGTGAACAATATCGCTTAACTTACACCACACATGGGTTGGCTGTAGATGATTGTCATGCGATATTACATTCTTAGAAATGAACGTAATGAATAGATTCATTTCAATTGTTTTCACGATTTCCCTTTTTTATAGGGTTAACGTGATACAATCATTCACGCCGCTCGATTTGAACTATTTTATAACACGATATTTTGAGGAAGTATTCTCGAAGACATGCATCAAATGCGAAATATAAATATTTTGTTCATAATTTATACATGTTGAATATTAAAATAATTATCTAGTGGGTGTCTAGAAATTATTTTCTGTGTACTTACAAGGGAACATATTTCTGTATCTATTTTACGAAGTGTTGGTAGGCCTAATTGCAGCGTCAGTTGAGAAATGTATTGATTCACTCGCAGCATTCAATGCCTAAAATGTAAGCAACATAGTGTACCTTTGAATCTATGCGATACTTCTTACAGTGTGCATGTACATATAAGTCAAATAGATACAAGTCAGTTGATTATATATTAGACAAAGGTTTCGTCATTATAAAAAACTATGTTAAATAGTTAGGAAATAACAAATGCTTACACTAAACACGCGAACACTTCTGTTTTATCATCTTTATATTGTACAACAGTTTCTCGTAAGTTCTGATCGAGGATATCTCTTATATTGAATTGCTTTTTTTGTCTTACAAAGATTGTCGGAGATTGGGTTTTGCTCCACAGCTAACGATTCCCTTGTATATAGTGAAGGCGTTTCTATAGACCGTTCAATAATACACGGAAATGGGGAGTCTTTAATTTGTGAAAAGTGTCCATTGTCTGTAGAACGATGCATGCAAGATTGTAAAGGTGATGAATTGTGTGCATTCTCGTGTACGTTTTGAAGATCAGCTCCCAGACCGACACGCTTGCTTTGCGTATTCTCCTTTTGTGATGCACTCATACCCTGAAATTATTTGTTTTAAAATACAATTACCAGCATTCATAAGACAATAGTATTCAAAGAATTATTTTTTCGTTATATTTGCATCCGCTTCATAGCGAAGTAAAGACTCGACACGACATCAACCTAGGCTAAAAGTTAAAGTCTAAACAATAATATGTAAGAAGAATGCAATTGAATAAATAAAGTCCGAGGCATACATTCAATCGTGATATTGTAAAGTGTATATGACATCACAACCGTTCAATATTTAGCCGTATACTTTGCAAGGGCATGACGCTCTTTAAAACAAAATAGTTTCGATGTGTTACTACCGTAATCACTCTAAGTTTTCAGACACTCTGAATGTTTGGACACCCTCGTTTTTAGTAACAATATTTTTTTTTTAGACTCTAAACTTTCGCACAAACGGGTTTTCGTCCAAAAAGAATAACTCAAAAATTTAAATTTAAAATTCTATTTTACACGAAATCTACCTTGTTGACTTATCTAGTGACACTTCGATAATGTTTTTTTTTTACAACCTGACAGACAATGCCTTAAGACAATGAACCATGCCATTTGCGTTCTTGAGAAAATAACTATGTATACCGGAAAAAAGACAATTGTTTCATCCAACAGCGGAAATTGAAACATACAATAAAGTAATTGATACTATACGATCGTGGTATTTTCCAAGCACGTGCTAATGTTCATTGAAACAATTGACGCTTTACACATTGCATAACCGTCTCCGATCGCCAATGCAATATTTTAAGAGTGCGTTTTTTAAATAGTTTTGGTATCTAAATTTTTCGGACACGAAAAAATAAATTAGTTTTAATTGTCCGGTCAGAAAACGTAGAATAATTACGGTAAATTACGGTAAACATTCAGTTGCAAATATCAATATAATTATAAAAAAATGGGTACGAGTTGCATCTTAATTTAACTGCAGTTATATTATTTTAACTACACTATAATTATTCAGTTATGCTTTTTCTAACTAACATATATCGTTGCAAGAAGTTCTCTGCAACCTTATACAACTTTATTTCTGTACGTGAATGCCATATTTAAACTGATTATAAACATGCGCGCAACTTATTACTAATAAATCGTACATAATGTTGACTACTAGGACGGAGTGGATATATTTACAACAAAAGACGCTGATTACATTAGAAGAGGTTCAAACAATCTGATGTCAGGACTGAGACTTTAACAGTAATTCGTTTTTGGGTAAATTTAGATAATAATAATAAAAGTAGTGTTGTTTTCAAAGTAAAACTATCCGTCAAACAAAGTTCTTGTCAGGAAAACAGAATGCCGGTCGGACTGACGGACTGACGGACGGACAGTCCGACTGCTACATGAAACCGGTGCATAACAAATGCTTAGGTGATGGTTACTTGAATGAACCTGTGCCTATTAGTTAGGCAGTTAGTCGGAAATAATAGAACACAGCTGATTTGTACCTACCAATATTTTCGTTTTGTTCGCTTTTCTTGCGTTTGTGATCTTCAAAATATTATTAAAACGTTAAATACAAACAATAAAACACCATTGTTGCAAAAATAATTCAATAACTATAGACAACGTTTTCATCACATGTACTCATTGGAATTAGAAATGAAATGTTTGTATAATGATACCATCTCAATAATGTCTTTCAAATATTTGAACTCAAACAAACTGCTGAATGAGTGTAACCTTCCGTTTTTAATTTTCTTGGGACACCATTTATTTAAATCTAAAAATCACAAACAGCTAAGCTTATACAATACAGTTTAGTACCATACACATTATAAAATAGTAACAAATATTACTGTTGTTTTCTAAAAATGAGTTATACATTAATAAAATTGTTTTGCTTTGTCTATAATACATTGCTATTCATTTTAAAACAACAGTTTACTTGAGGGGTATATTTGTTTGTTAATTGGTACGTTGAGAGTTGCTAAACTTATGCTAAAACATGTGTGTCTGTAAGAATTGACGTAGATTTACATGTGTGTACCTGAGGCTAACTTAAGATTACCGCGTGCACTGTTTTGAAGATGCATTGTAAATATTGTATTTCAAGATTGTGTTGTGACACAGACAAGTCAGTAAATAGAGACAACTAGTATAATAGACAATCAAAACCAGTAAAGTGAGAAAACTAGCATAATATTCAACCCGAAAAACGAAAAAAGCGAATATACTTACCTTAAATTAAATTTGGAAACAGTGACGAACTTTTATTACAAAAAAATAATATTGACGTGGTCATAAACTGATGTAAAATACATGTGTATGGAGCTTATTACTAATGATAAATAAGCTTCATTCATAATCAGTTACCTCTGTTTCTGTATCTCCGTATCAAAACTATAACAGCGATGACCATATTGATCCCGATTGCAGTACCAGCTAGTGCACCACCAAAAGTTGCTGAAGCCGAGCTATTTTTAAACTGTAACAGAGTATGCACACATGGCCACTGGTTTCAAGATATGTGCAATTGTCACTTACAATGGAACTATTCCGAGATTAATAAACATTCGATATCACCTGTATTGTCAAGAGTTTGTCCCGTTATCTCCAAAGTCCAATAAGATTTTCCCATTTTGTTTTCTGCCATCATTTTGATTTGATTTGTCTGCCGTTAATCCCTCTATTGTCCATGCGTAGCTTACAACATAACTTTCAATGAAAATATCTGTCCAGTTTTCAGCATGGGCTGCTTTGTATCGAATGGTAAAATTCTGATCCTCACCGCCATTTAAACCAGGAATCCATGTAATTCCGATCTCCGTTTTGCCTACTCGGTCAATACGCAAATGTTTTGGAACATCTGGTATAGCTTTTAAAGGAATTTTGGTATTTAAATTAAACAGTTTAAATCATTTTACAGGTAAATTCAAGTAAGTATCATTAACAAAATCCACTAATTGCCATGTTTTAAACATAATACAATGTGAAGTCAAGTTCATCATTTACGTAAATGTGTACTCATACATTGTGCGTGTAAAGTAAAATTCTCCGCTGTTGAACCCAACGCGTTGGAGACGTTCACAATGTAATCTGTAAAATAATGATCTTGCACACGAGTAATCATCAGTTGTGTCTGCATTCTATTTTCAGAGATGTTAACTATAGTGTGTGTCATTGGTCAAAGCAACCCTTATCTTATTGACAAGTTTGTACCAATTAAAATCGGACGTCCTCGGCTCGGGATAAGCAATGATTGTGAAAATGAACACAGCAGAGTCATTGGGGGCTCTGTATAAATCGTGCTTTGAAGGTAAAAATGGTGACTCTCTTGGTGAACCTATTGAAACAGACATAGATTAATAACTTGGTTACAGTAAATTTATTAATTGATGTCTATTTATATGCAGTTATTTCAAAATAAACGATGAATTCGACTTTGTTTTTATACTTACAGTTTATGTAGATAGCAATCACATGTTCTTCCTGTTGTTGGTTATGAATAGTATAGGCCAAACATTTATATAATCCACTATCATATTCACATCGTGCTCCTTTAATGTTTGAGTTCGCTGTGAGTGTTTCTTTTTCTATAAGTAACGATTCAAGACCACGTGTTGCATTTACAATACGAACTATCGGTGTAGGGTCGCCGTCGGTTCTACATATCAGATAAATCATTTCGTCTTGGTCAATGATGACTTTGTTATTGGAATTATTCGCTTTGAATGAACGTATTGTCGCTTTATCTGAAAGACATATAGTTCCTACATAATTTTATCTTCACTACTACATTTAGTACGGGAAATATGAAGTATAGGACGAACATACACAAAGACAAAAGAATGAACTTTGCGGCACATATTGAAGTAAAATATGTTTGAATCTTAATGCATTTTTATATAAAATGCTTTCTAATAATTAACTTACAGTATTATCCTTGTCCATTTAGAGGTAATAATAACGTTTCGCCGATATATTTAATTTGTAATGCCTTTGCCATGTTTGCGCTGATTAATTCTTATAAACATTTCGTCTGATTACAATTTATAGCGAAAATTTCAGTGTACAAACACAAACATTGTTCTTTTACAAATGGCTACACACTTACACTGGATATTCAAATTGAATGTTGTATCACTACTACCGTAGACTACTTCGTTTGAGATAGGTTGCATTCTGTTGGTTGCAATGCATTTGTATTCACCTTTATCCTTTAACCCGACTGGGTTTATTGTTTAAGTTTGCACTGTGCCAAAAGTCGCGTTGAAACCTTTCTTAAACCATGCGTTATTTGTATCTTGTGGGTTACCAACTCTGTTCAAGTTGCATAGACCCGAGAAAGACGTGTTGAGAAAAGCAATTTTATTCTCGGCTGGGTGAGTAGTTGGCGGATCTGTCGTAATCAAATAGTAAAATATAGAATATATTGCTTTACGCATGTTATTACTATCTTTTAAGAAACCACACAGTCACGTTCTCTTATGAAGTTGAAAACAATGTAATGTATGAAATTAATAGAGCGCATTGACATCAAATGATGAACTTATTGTAAATTATTTAAATGATAATTTGCACAATATCAACATTTAACGTACATAGAACATCGAGGATAACGTTCAGATGTGCTGACTTCCATAGACTATTTCCAACACTATCAACCATGTTGTTCGTGGCGTTGCATACGATATTCTTGTTCGAATCTCTACTAACGTTCGTGATGGACAATACATTTCCCACATGTGTTTTAGGGCCATACCAAGAAATAGTTGAGACAGGATTACTGTCGGTTGAACAAGATATCCAGAACGACGAGCCTTCAATAACTTTCACAACTTGATGTATCTGTGTAATGTTGTTGTATCTCGCCGCATGTAGATGAAAATGAATAATAGATAACTATAGAATTGTATACATATTTTTATGATTGTTTTAATTGGANTATATATTTATTCTCAGCTGTGCAAGTGAACGTAACATTCAAACTCGAATCTTGTCTCGTCACATTTGATATATTTCGTACTGCACTGCTATATCGCGGACCCCATGTGTAAGTGGATGTCGGGTTACTGTTTGCTGAACAAATTAACTGCGCACCCCTGCCTTCAATCAATGAAATAAAGCCTTTGGCTGGCACATTTCCTATGGTTGACAGGTTCGGTATAAGGCTGTACTGTATAGTAGGGATGGCAGGTCCATCTTCGAAACAAGAAAGTAAACCAACAAACCAATACAGAAATAAATACACAGAACAAAAGCGACACATCAATTGAAACAAACTGTAAGTGAAATAAAATAGTATAATTAAATTATACAAATAGTGCTGCTATAAATTGTATAAATGTCCACACTATATGACATGGTGATTAATTGTACACATTTCTCAAAGTATAAACTTTAGTTATTTAATATCATCCACTTAAACGTGTAAAAACGAGCATATAAATTTCAATATACATAACACACAAAATGAATTGATTTACTTACATAATACTGAAATTGACAGGTTTTGTTTTGCAGTTCCTTGTATTGCCGTTTCAGTTTTGGCTACGGTATTGTAAGATGCTTCACAAGTCCACACATTGTCATGCTGTATTTTAGTGACTGACAGGATAGAAGACTGTGTCGTTTGTCTCTTCCATGATACAGTGGCTGGTGGATAAGCGTCCAATTCACATGAAATATTAATGTCGTCACCTTTAACCACTTGTATATTAGAGTTATTCAAGAAGAGCTTGCCATTAACGTTAACGAAGTGTTTAAAGGATGGAGAATCTACACTATAATAAAACATGCATTCTGAAATATATAGTTTCAAAGACTTCGAAACCTTTAAAGAATTTTCACGCCACAATATTATAAAATGGAGGGAAATAACAAATATCAACTCGATGTTTTATTTTAGAGAATCCTAAACGATCTTTGATAACAATTTACCCTAACAAATTGTCATATTAAAACGTTAACTCACATAACACATTCATGATAAATGCAGTAATGTGTTTTGTTGAAATGGTACCGACTGACCCATTCAACAAATAAAACGTATTATGAACAGCACATTTTACTTCATGCCCATTGGTTGTACGTCCAAACCGCAAACTTATATTTTCTCCGGTTGCGCTGCCCCCAAAGTATGACCATTGATAGGACGAATGTGGATATCCGGAAGACGAACATTTTAATTCCACCTCAACATTTTCTTGAATAGAACTTTTGCCCGAAATGGTTGTATTATTCACGACAACTGTCGGTTGTGAAACTGGATCTAAATTAACAAATGAAATACACGTCAACTTTGCATTTAACTATTAGGTTTGACCGGTTTTTTACGAGATGTGTTTGTTATTCTATTTAACTAATTTATGTTAGAACTGCGATTGTGAAATACGTGTTGATATTCCAAAGATAAAGCTGTTTTATATTGTTTGTAAGTTTATACATCCTTTCTTATGTTATTTCTATTTTAGTTATCGAAAAATAGCTGCAACTTACATTGAACTTTCAAATTGGTTTCATTATGCAGGTTAATAGTTATGTTCTTGTATATATAGATTGCTACACAGGTCAATTTCTTGCTTTGAAGTGAGGTTGGTGTGTATGTGAGGACACTTTTCGCAAAATACGAAGAGTATCTGTAGTCATAAACTGAATGGTCAATGATGTTCGAATTATCAAACCAAAGAATACTCGCCGCTGGCCTACTCTGAGAAGTGATGCAGGTAAATGTTGATGTGTCGTTGTATATGGGAAAGGATTCATCTGAGATAGGCCGTGGGTTTATTGCCAACAAGCTGTGTTCAACTAGAAAGAAAAGCATAGCGCATTACTCATTCGCACATACCACGTGATATCATGAATAAACAAACGTTCATAATCAAGTCATTTTTTTTACATTTGTTATAACGTATAAATGCTTATTACAATTATAGTTGTGTAAATTCCATTTAATAGTAGTTAACGTATTGTATGATATACATAGATAATAGTCTTTTTTATTAAAAAGCTTTGAACATTTATGATTTTTAAGTAGGGAATATGAAAAAAAATATCCACTTCAAATACATATATTCGGTATGAAATGCACATTTATAATTTCATTTTCGATGCACTTAAATTTCGTATACAATTTTCTATTTTAATTAAGAATGCTTTAAAATATATAATCTTACTTAGGAGGCTGATTGTGTAGTTATTGCTGCCCACTAAATCGTGTTAATTATAGAAGTGCATCGCAAAACGTCCCCATCGTCGGACAGGTTTACGGCTGTGATAGCACATGTGTTGAAAAGGGTTGACTTACACGGGTATAACATATTGTCAAGTGAACCAGTGACAAAACAAGTGTCGTTTATAAACTCGTGAATAACGATTTGTTCACCCGTGACTTACCTGGGCACTTCACGCCATATAACCTTAGAGACAGGTGATGGTGAAGCACATGTAAATACAAGTCTGTTGTTGATAAGTGCATGGTCCGTATCAGCAGAAAGCGCAAACGGTCAGTCCCATCTTTTAAGAAACAAACACCATTATAATCAGTATATTCGTTTTATTCGAATAAGTATAATACCATGTCAATCATCAAAACGCGAGATTTAGATTCGGTCAAATATATATAATTCAATCATTAATCAAAGGATAAATGCAAATCGTTGCAATATAATTTTAACTTTATTTTTAATGATGAAATAAATCAAAATAACGTTTCAAAGTACCAATTACATATCGTCCTTTATTAAAATAGTTTTAGAACAAAGCACAATTCAGCATATAATATCCTATATTCGTTAGATACATAAAATACGTCATTTAAGCATGCTTATCCTACCAATCAACGTAGTTCGTTTTCTGAATTGTTATTAAACCATATGAAAAAACATTCTGTGTTATTAAAATAAAAATAAATTGCAATATATTTTACATGATGTGGTTTTGCGAAAATGCGGTAGCAATTTATTCTTTGTAAAATAAAATGCAAAGCAGATTATGTATAATATCAACTTATGTTTTAAAAAGCGAATACTTTATTGGTACCCCACAATTTACCAAATTCGTAATGATGAAAATTGCTAAAATACTGTTATAATGTACTTTGTTTATGTAATATATAATAAATCATATGTATTTAGATATGAACGATTATACTAAATATATAAGCATTTATTTAGTATGCCCTGTGGCAAATTAACATTTAAGAAAAAGTTTAAGAACATCATTGCACAATTGTGGTCGGGTTATGACATTTATTAATATAAAAAATAACCATTTGAAGGTCAACTTGTATTTATATACTAAATGACCTGCTATTTTTTGTATAGAATTTACCAAAATAATTTTATTTATCAAAGATGCAATATGTCATCAAAGCAAATAAATTATGTCCAAAATTGTATGCGTTTCTCCAGGGAACTATTTGTATATCAAATATTTATTTAGTCTTTCAACAAAATATATATTTAATCCTTTCACATACTGAATTTCACGCTTCTCCCGACCTCAATATACGCCCTCATTAGAAACATAAAAATCCAGCATTATTGCTGTACAATTTGACAAATTATCCCGTGACATAGGTAACTGATCTTTGACGAGGAAAAAATGTGAAATGAAAAGTGAAATAAATCGTCCGTTTCAGCGACCAAATAGCTTAAATATGAAGAAAGTTGTTTCTGGTTTGAATACTGGAATTGACATATGCTCTGAAAACGTGTTTTACTCATATTTTCATTGATGTAATATATCGTTTTTAATGTATTTCATACTTTTCATGAATACGATGTTCGTATTTTACCATATATTTTAAGCGTTTTAAACATACTTATGTTTCATACCTAATATGCCAAGGGATTACACACAAAATAGGATCTGATGTAGTATCAGTTATATCTACGTATACAAGTGTGCAGTTTGAATATAAGCGTACATGTACTGGATATCAAAATCAGGATATACGCCGAACATCATTTAAAAAAGATATGTCTGGCTACCATTACCTTCGTTACATAACAAATATAATCTAATGAAATTCTGTTGAATGATTAGAATTAATATTAGCATTAATATGGACTAATAACAAGAGTATGTACCTTACAAAATGCTATCTAGCGATGATTGTACCATTATACATTGTGTATTTTACAACTGAAAAGGTGACCAAAATACGTAAACACATAAAATGTAAGCTATTTTATCTTCCCCGAAACGTCACATATTCGCGCAAAAAGACGGGACATTTAAACGTTGAAAACCCATATACACAGTAATGCCAATAAAAAAAATCATGTAATAAATAGTCAAATCTTTACCATTTTGTTATATTAGTACCGTTTGACATATTTAATCACAAAATTGCAAGCGCCCGTTTTATTTATTATTTTGTATTCGCGTTCAATGCCGAAAAATATCGGAAAATCACAATGACTTGTCACATGAAAACTTATCACTTGTGATATTTATAAACAGATCGATTGATATAAAATGTACGGCTTATATATTTGTTCCTAAAATCAGTGTAACAGCGGCATATACAAATAAAATGGTATTCATCTTCTAAATCCAGCTCATATATTACATCTGGCATTTTAACCTCTGGCTTTTTTCTATGGCATGTTTACCACTTTAGCTTTGACATGTTTGAGCTCTGGCATTTTTACCCCTGGCATTTTAACATATGGTATTTTTACCTCAGGCATTTTTACCTACATTCGCATCGGCGCTAGCTAGAATGGATCAACATCACCGTTGCACATTTTTATTAAATTCTCAGTAATCTTATAACCGATAATTGGATGTAAAGAAAAATATAGTTTGATGCTTTAGCGATATTTTAATAATTAACTAAAGGTCGCGGGGGGAAATAATATTGAAAAACAAATGGATACGGTATCATTTGTCCATCTTCGACTATCATACATTACTTGATCAATTCAAATTGTCGCCAACATATATTCATTAAAAAAAGCATTAACATTTGCTATGGAAGTTATAGTATCGTTAGCTGCTTATTGCATAATCAAGTAAAGGCCTAGTTAATGACAGTTAATCATCTCCCGATGTGGTGTTCCAGTCGGCATATTGATACTTTAACACGGTATTTTGACCCACCGTAATATCTCTAATCATAAACTCATCTCTCAAGTGACTGAGAAATGGCTGTTAAGGATTTCAATAATGAATTATTGTATTGCAGTTTTTGATAGAAATATGTTGTATGTATTGTTTATACAATAAATACTACTAGAACAACAGAAAATGACCAATACTACTGCTACTTCCACTACAACAACAACAACAACAACTATTACTACTACTGCTATTAGTACTACAACGACAACAACTTTAATTTTCTTAAAGGTGTAAACAATTAAATTTGCCTGTAGACAACCTTTGATTGGACTTAATTTGTAAAACAGATTTTTGTCAGTTTGAGCTCCCACAATTTTCTATCACTTGGGTCTTTATTGTGATAAAGATCCCTTTTTCTTGTTGCGATAAATGATATGTCTATTGTGAAACAGTGGAAGACTGAGAAAACAAAGGTTACAGTTGACTGGTCTTCTCTTTCTTCTTCATATTGATATGTTTGGTTCTTTTTACTGTATAAGTGTTAGTAGTAGCTTCATTTATGTTTTATTTTTTATCTTTAGAAAAATCATAAATGATAAATTTATGGGTCGGCTCACGAATCACACTTCACAAGTTATGGACAAACATGCATGTATTATTAACATAATTTAAGGATGANTATAACCTATAACCTTTTGAAAACATTTAAAATGACAATGTAGAAAATCAGTTCATGCTGAGTTGTATGACTCTTAAAAGAATGCACACGAACTTTGTTTCTTTTAATCACCAAAAAACTGACAAAATTATTTATTAAAAAAAATACGAACTATTGTGCGATGATCATATCGATAACAGAAACTGTTTAAATCTTCAAATATATTAGATAAAATTGCTTCGCATCCTTTTATTGTTCAGGGACCTATCCAAACATTCCCTGTATTGTTCTTCAGTAAAGCGCGCGAGTATTCATGGGCGGTAATCCGGGAGTTATCAATTTCTGGGATTGTCGATACGTCGTGCTGTAAATCTATAAACAGGACTACATATAGGACTTTAAATATAGCGCACATAAGCCCCGCCTTTTCATCGGTTTTCATCGCTACGCATGCGCACTGAAATAAGCGCAAACAATCGAAAACAAACGCTTAAAAACGGTTTAAAACGGTTAAAAACGCAATCGCTATTAATCGCAACCGTGCGGAACACAATCGCTTTCTCTACTGTTGCATAACACATGTGGAAATGCACAAACTACGACTTAAAAAGGATTAATGGATTTGTATTATTTTAATATACAACGAGTTCAAACTATAGATTGTAATGTCGACATTTAACACATGTTTGTAATTAATATTATTTTGTCAAGAGGCCAAGATTGTTTATTTTTTCCATATACATTCGTTTACAGGTCTGAGCGATTCAGAAAGAAATGCAGTCATCATCTGTTCTCTCGTGGCATCTATATTGTTAGGAGTAGTTGTGCTGTCGTACAAATACTGTGACTGTTGCGCACCTTATCGATGCGACTGTTGTGGAGGTAGTATATACGATTGCATATTGTGTATAATTTATCAAGGTTAAAACGGACACATTGTTCATGCCAAGCTGTTTTGAAAATTAAAAACATGACTTATCCATTATGTATTATAAACACCGCTGGTAGATACAGTAGTTTGTTTATATGTCATACGTTTTATTGTTGAATTTGGTCTTGATGAAGATAATTATGTCACAATAGATGAAAACCCATCATTATATGAATTCTGGCCTCTGCACCACTGTAACACAAACGTAGCGAACATCTCTCAAAAGAAAAGTAAGAAATAATCGGATTACATTCTATGCGTGTTTTATTATTCATTTATGCAATTATATTTCTTCTGCTCATTTAGATTTACATAGCTTACACCTAATTAATATGTGAATGTTAATATCTTAAGATACATGAAAGATATATTGATAGTATTGTTTCCAAACGAATGTTTATACATTATTAAATGAATTGAAAGAAATGCAGTCATCATCTGTGCTGTCGTGGCATCTATATTACTTGCAGTAGTTGGGCTGTCGTACAAATGCTGTGACTGTTGCGAACCTTATCGATGCGACTGTTGTGGAGGTAGTATATACGATTGCATATTGTGTATAATTTATCAAGGTTTAAACGGACACATTTTTCATGCCAAGCTGTTTTGAAAATTAACAAAATGACTTATCCATTATGTATTATAAACACCGCTGGTAGATACAGTAGTTTGTTTATATGTCAAACGTTATATTGTTGAATTTGGTCTTGATGAAGATAATTATGTCACAATAGATGAAAACCCATCATTATATGCATTCTGGCCTCTGCACCACTGTAACACAAACGTAGCGAACATCTCTCAAAAGAAAAGTAAGAAATAATCGGATTACATTCTATGCGTGTTTTATTATTCATTTATGCAATTATATTTCTTCTGCTCATTTAGATTTTAGCTTACACCTAATTAATATGTGAATATTAATATCTTAAGATACATGAAAGATATATTGATAGTATTGTTTCCAAAACGAATGTTTATACATTATTAAATTTTAGAAATTATTTGTAAAAACTTGGATTGGTGAAATCGCAGTACTTGTAGTTGTTATATACTAGCGGTTGTGACTGAACCTTTTTAATCTGATTAGTAATTGCCGCAATCGTTTTCACAAGAAATAATGAAAAGGTTTGCAGTGGTAGAGCGTATAAATGCCTACAATAATATATTTCATCGATTGCTCACAAGGCGGTTAAATAACTTAGATGTAACAAATAATATAATAAACGAAAATCAATAACCGCCTTGGAGCGGTCAATATAAAGCGGTGAAGAGAATATATTATAACCGTAATGATGTGTTTTCGGTTTGAACTGTATTATAAATAATAGTTCACATTTAACTACGCTTTAGTTATAATTTAAGTGGAGGTGTTTTGTTAATTTAAATGCGTAAATAGTAAAAGTCGCGTTGATTTATATGTTGTTGATTACGCATGTTAATCAAAGCAATAACATTTATTTTTATGTTTGTTTTAGTGATTTACATATTATCTAAGTCAGAATGGTAAAATATATATCACTTGATATTTTAAAAATTCAATCTCCAAAATATAATTTAAATGTATATGTATCGATGTATGACGATGTGGTGTTTGAAATATATATACGTTCAGTGTGTAAAATAAATGCACATGCGTTTGTGCCGTTTGGAAAGGAATGTTAATGTTTGTTAACACGTTTGTTTTTTGTGATTAATTCTTGACTTACTGTGGGGCTCGATGTGCATTTTAAACGGTTTAAACTCAGTGCGCTTAATTACCCTTTCAAAGGCAGTCACTCCAGAATAATAATGTTTATGTTTATCATTAAAGATGCCTCATACTTCCAATTGACTGGATCTATATCAAGAAGGGGCGACATAATCATAATAAAACACTTCATATTTGCAATTTTACATTACAAGCAATACACAGAAGCAAAATGTGTATGTATGTGTCGTATAAACCAATCTGCGCAGAATAGTGGAATTTCCCAAAAGTGTACATGTGTGTTTCTGCATGAATGGGTTTTCAGTTATAAAAATGAAAACTATTTGCATTGAAATTTATTATGTTCTTCATGTTAGGATGTCATTTCCTGTAAACGTTAATTAAAGTAAGCTTTTCATCAACGTTTTATCTGGTATGATGTTTTTATAAATTGTCAGTGTCTACTTTGAGTTGAAATACACATGAATATCCAATGCCGCAAGCAACACTTGAAGAAGTTAAAAATGAATATATTGTAGAAAAAACCGAGAGTAGCGATGCAACTGGAGTTTACAATAGTAGAACTGCAACTGGAGCACACATGAGTAGCCTTCAACCTGAAGCACACATGAGGAGCGCTGAAGCTGGAGCACAAATGAGTAGCGCTCCACCTGAAGCACACATGAGTAGCGCTGAAACTGTAGCACACGTGACACTGGAGCAAAACACTGGATTCCGTGAAACCGAAGCAAATTCTAGAATCCCTCAAAATGGAGTCGAATCGAGAACCCGTGAAACTGGAGCAAAATGGAAGACATTAACACACAATCCGTTTCAGCACGGTAAATAGCGAAGTTTTCAACGTTACAATTATTTAAACCGATATGCATGTACTTGTTAACCTCTTAACCAATAAAGGTTGTGTTTTCTTACGAAACAACTAGACTTCCGATTGAATACCTCATGAGAACAACACTTACATGAAGTTGTTCAGATAAGTGTTTAAAATTTGGATTAAGGTGATTTTGAATGAACATTTAATCGAAGAGATAGCTTAGCGTTTGCTTGTCAACTCGCCGAGACCCTCTTCTCATTTGAAGTATTTCATCGTTTAGTTTAATGTGTTGTTTCCACTTCAAAGAATGTTTAAGGGTATTCATCTATGACTTGAAAACAACTGTTACACAATTATCATTATTTAATAATATGTTTATTTATGTTTAAATAAAGGTATGTTTTTTACACAAAATATTTAATATAATGCTGTATAATATTACAGAGTAAATTAATACAATTCCCATTAACAAGTTGAGTCCATATTTGGGTAATTATAAGTCTTCAGATTGGTGTATTAGCCTTTGGCAAACGGTCTCAGGCTTACACCGCTGTCTTCAGCACTATAACAAGGCCAATATAAATTCAGCTAAATAATGTCATTAGACTATTTATATTGGCATGCAGTTGTTAACAAGTATATTTGAACTGTCTCATAACAAATACCAGAAAAAAGAGAATCGCCTTGAATCGCAACGTAACTGTTAACACATCTAGTCTGCACATAGAAGGTCATTTACAAAACGTCACACTTTTCCAATAAAATCAGACAATGAAAGGTTTCTTGAAACAAGTAAAATGAAATATATATCTGGCTATGACAATCTTAAAGGCCGTCATATCTTATCAAGTAGCCGCGTTGTGTGATAGAGCTTTTTAGTTTACTCTTAACGAAAACACCGATAAGCTCTAAAAATTAAGCTTGTCGGCCCTATTCAATTTAACTGTATATCGATTATATAACTATGTCTGTTTGTTACAAGTTCATATAACTTTTTTATTTGTAACTGTCTTTAAAAAATATAATTAATTAGTTTAGACAGCGGTAACAACATAACATTACAGCAGTACATCACCTATTGAATAATACAGCATGCAATCTATTAGCATAGCACAAATACATTTAAAATGTAATTCAATAGTTCACATGTGTTTCCACATGTGTGACATTTCGCATTGAAAAATACACTTAGTAAAATGAAGTTAACATACCACAAGTTTTAATCGATACTGCCATGCACAGTATTTGGATATATACTATTAAATTCATCACCTGTGCACGTTGGAATTGATGTATTCGAATCGATGTGCTATAAGTATGAACTACATCATATCATGCCCTATACAGTGTGTCATATGTTATGTACTACACACACTCAATTTCACTTACGATGCCAACAAATCACTCATAGTAACCATATAGGACAATCGACACGCTTATCGTTCCTTATATTGTACGTCGGTTAAACTTCCTTCTAACTAAGGGATATAAATATATTTTACCCTAGACCATCCGCTTTTTAAGAGGCATATCGACTTTTAAAGAAATGCTTTATTTTAATATATATTCTATTTTAATACGAATTAATTAAATTGGTGCTTAACATATACAAGGCCATTAATCTAACAACTTCATGAGGATTAAGATGTTAAATCTTCACAGGCCAAATATTTAAAACAAGAGATGTGTTCGTCAGTAACACAATGCCCCCTTCTGCGCCGATTTTAAAAATATTTTTTGATTATATCCCTTTTAAAAAGTATTACTTCCCTTGTGAAAATGATCTGTACCTGCCAAATGATAAATATATATTATCTCCCTTAAAAGCTTGTTACTTCCTTTGGATTTATTTTTACCTTTGACCTTGGAGGATGATCTTAACCTTGACCTTTCAGCACTCAAACTGTGCAGCTCCATGAGATACACATTCATGCCGAATATCAAGTTGCTATCTTCAATATTGCAAAAATTATGTGAAAGTTTTCGGACGGACGGACAGACGGACTAACAGTTCAACTGTTTATGCCACCCTACCGGGGCATAACAACATTAACTTTTCATAAAGGAAAAGATAAACATACATTTTAAATACATTAAAAGGCACTAACATCAATGCAAGCACAAAATGTAGCTATTGACTTAATATCTTTTGTTTTATTGTTTTAAACATGATAACTGATGATACCACTGTTATAACTATAATATGTTTACCATGTTCGTACACAGAAATGTAATATTTGTTGCATTCAAAACAAACACATAAACTAAGTAAATCAAATTTCGTACGTATGCATACAAATCAAAATCATATTACATGTACCGAGTGTTTTCGTTTAGTACACTAGATGTCATTTAACAAATACTAATTTGTTATACAATGAAGCATTTAAAAGAAGTTTAATACAAATAAATTAATATAATTACAACAGCGTATACCCATAACTTCTTGCCTCTTCTCTTAAGGGGCGTTGCAAACAGCAACCTGCGCCACATCCAAAAAGCTTTTCCCTTTTCTTGTAGAATAATATGTGAGCACAAGTTGCTCTTTATGCCATGCCTGTCAGTGAAATAAACTATGATAATTGACATATCATAATTGAAGCATACAATATTGTGATTTATGACAAAAACAAAACCACAAGAATTCGGATAATAATTAGATAAAGATAACCATGAGGTTAAGTATGTGCTTATAGTTCAAAATCGCATATGAACCACTTCCTGTGTTCAGCAGCAAGTTCTTGGTCTGGCTGTAACTCGTTTTGGAAGCTGCACACATATCTAGTTGATCGACATAAAGTTAATGTTTTCTACATAAGCAAGTAATATATTTTGACAAGTGTTATGTCTATGCTGATAGAAATATTTTGTTCTTCACTCACGTTAAATCATCAATTTAACATTCCAACATGTCACCGTTTAGCAAGGCTCTTACGATTCGAAATGCGTGTGTCTATTTTTATTCTTTTCACATTAGGGATGGACTAATTCAAACAGTAAAAGTAAACATATAACACCTACCCAATTCCTATATATTTCTGATCCATTTCAAAGAAATCCGGTCATTAGCGCCTGCGAGGAAGTATTGTTATATCATTTATTAATGCATCTCCAAATATGAGTATTGTCAGAGTTTATCGACCGTTTCTTGGTAAAGTTACTGGATACAATATTTTGTTGTGAGCACTCTTTATATAATCTAGTATAAAGACGTTGGACTATTTTATTTTCAGATAAACCCAGGGGGTCTGTTGTGTATTTGTAATTAATGTTTAACTAAACATTGACAATAGCATTTTACTCAAAACCCAAATAAATGCAACTCATGGCAACTTGAGAAAAGCTAATCTCTTCCTATTGGGTTAGTATGATCACAAGGGGCATCGATCGTGTCCGGCATATTCTGTAGTAAACTGGGAACCGGATTGAATTTATATGCGTCGATTGTAGCCGTTGTAATCGGGAAGACGGAAGTGATTCATTGTATTATGATGCGAATCATACACGGTGTTTTATAAATTTTATAGGCGTGGTTCAGACGATTTAGAAGAACCGATAAGGAACGTCATGCAAGTTCTAGATGTACGCTTGTATAACAAAAACTTCTTATTTCTCGTTATGATAATTACATGAATGTACAACCACTGATGGATTTTATCGTTTTTTTTTCGATTCCTTTGTATCGCTAAACTTATTAATTCTTCTGGTAAGTAATCTTTTCATATTTAAATAATATGATATTTAAATATTCAATGAATTCTCGTTATAATAAATTTGTTTTTGATGTAGTGTTTTCCAAATATTGAAATTTCACTATGAAGAAACTACCCTATGCAGTGTACATATTCTACCAACCAAATTATCGTCTGTGGCGACGGCGTACCAGATCGATGACAGTTTATCAACATTGTGGGCCTTTTATTTTATTTCAGTGTTCAGAAACCTATAAGAATATCGTGTCGTCAGTTGAACATTAAAATAATAAATACTATGGTCCACCAAATGTTTACATTACAAAGAGCAATCTTCATCGCAACATCTTGAGCATGTTAATTGTGCTTATACTATGTGAACGTAACAGTAAAAACAAAAGTATGAGTTTTAAATGTTTCAAGTTCGTGTTCACCGCAAAACTGGCACAACATCTATTTTTGTGTGAAAATGTTTACAGATATTTAAGCGGATGCATTGACGAAAGCAATTTTTTAACTCTGAGGTTCAATCGGTGTCTCTATTAAAACATGCACGGTTTAAGGGAGGCTACTCGGTTTCGCTTACTACAATTTACAATGATAGTAAGCCGCCTTGCTCAGTGGTTTGTAGGTTCGTTGATTTCTAAACGTAATAAACGATAGCTGCACAGAATTCATATCGAATGATGCACACAATCATGACCTTACACGCACAGCTTCCTGACTTTGATTTAGATTCACGCATATAAACAAGTGCAGCATTGTCGAGCACGCACTCGAACCAAGAGCAAAATCTAGTATCCGCAATGCAATTATAAGTCGGACTAATTCCAACGTCGAAAACAATGTTGGTTTTCAAACCGATCGCATGTTTGTCGTATTAAGAATATAAAATGCACACATATAAGCCATGCGTAGAACAATCATTACGGCCCATAATCCAATTCCATATTTAGGGGCATTTTAAATTTGTGTGGTTTCATACATACATCCAATTAATCATAACCTATATTCGAGAGTACATATTAATTGTATATATGTCTGCCGGGAGTAGAATAAGAAGCATACATTTAAGATGATGGGAGTAAGATTGCCATATAAGTATTCAAGAAGGTAGTGAGTACAATTGCTACATGTGAGTCACATATTCTCATCATGATAAACAGTGTGTTTTTTTTTAGAAAGAAATACAAAATAAAACGACCGGATAAAACATTTTTGACACATCATCGAATTTCCCAACTGCGTGATTATATAATTGCAACGATTGTTTTACACCAATGCATTAAGCGTCGAGACGCCTTTAGAGGCTATTCATCCCTTTGCTTGTTGGTGTGATCTTACCACACATAACTAACTAATCACGCTCACTTCCGAAGGCCCGTGGTTTACAAAAGAATAATTTCGAAATAATACTACGTTCGTACTTTGAGAGATACCAGACTGATTTATATTGACTGCATCGATAGGCTTTATTGTTTGCTGCTCGGTTTAAGCATTCGCCTCTCACGAAAAAGTCCCAGGTTCGATTCCCACACGCAGTCTTATACCTCACTCTTTATATTATTTACACAATATTTTTCTTTTGCTTTTATTTTTGGTCTTAGCCAAATCTGTAAATAACGTTAATTGCTTCAATTTTCATAAAAGTCCATAATGCTCAATTGATTGAATTGAGTGAGTATCATATCTTTGAGATTGCAAACATATTGATATAAATCTTACCATATTTGACGAAGCATCTTTAAAGGTTATTACATGTATTCGACATCATGATGCATTGCATAAATACAATCAGTCCATGGGCAACATACGAGTGATATAACTTTACTGCAACACAAACGAAGGATAGACAAATATACTTGCACTCAGACTAAGTATGGAATTGTTTTACATGCCATTAGATCGAAGATAGTATTACTCAACTGTAACTCATAAACATGGTAGCATTTACTTTTCATGTAATTAGGGAGAGGGTTATATTAATCTACATGCACTCATAAGGTGGGTTGCATTACTGCACACACACTCATTCCGATGGTTGTATTACGCATGTTCTCAAACCGTGGGTTGCAATAACCTGCATGCTCTCAGAGCGCGTGGAGTACTCAGGGCGAAGGTTGCGTTCCTGTTGATGCATTTGGTACGAGGGTTGTATTACTCTACTTGCACTCCGATCGAGTGTCGCATGACTCTACATGCATCCAAACGAGTGTATATTACTGTCGATGTACCAAAACCGAGTATGCGATTAATCTGCAATGCACTCAAAGCGATTATCGCATTACTCTTCTTGCGCTTAGAGCGAGTTTAGCATGACTGTACATGCGCTACAAAGATTATAGCATGCCCCCATATGCAATCAGGGCAAGGATTGCGTGACTTTCCTTGCAAAACCCACGGCGAGTAAACACTTCTCTTCATGCAATAAGAGCAAATGCTCCATTACTCTTATATGTATGCACCTGGGGCAAAAGTACCTAATATAAACTAAGAACGACGATTACAAAACTCTAAATTCAGTCATAACCCGGAGATACTATTCTAAGCGAGAGTAACATTACACTAAATTCAATCTTAGCGAGTGAAGCATTACTCTACATGTATTCTGAGCGAGGGAAGTAATACGCTACATGTACCATGAGCGATAGTAGCATTCCTCTACATGTACCCTGAGCGAAGGTACAATTAATCTACATATAATCTTAGTTAGAGTAGCATTACTTTGCATGTATCTCGAGCGAGGGTAGCATTACTCTACATATAATCTGAGTTAGTTTAGCATTACTCTACATGTACCCGGAGCAAGGTTGGAATTATTCTACATGTAATCTGAGCAAGGTTAGCATTACTCTACATATAATCTGAGCGAGGGTGGCATTACTCTACATATAATCTGAGTAAGGGTAGAATTAATCTACATGTACCATGAGCGAGGGTAGCACTACTCTACAATTAATCGGAGCAAGGGTTGCATTACTCTACATATAATCTGAGTAAGGGTAGCATTACTCTACAGGTCATCAAAGCGAGGGTAGCATTACTCTACATGTAATCTGAGCGAGTTTTGATTTATTCAACATGTAATCTGAGCGAGGGAAGCATTACTCTACATTAAATCTGAGCGAGGGTAGAATTACTATTTATATATTCTGAGCGAGGGGAGCATTACTCTACATCTATTGTGCGCAAGGGTAGACTTGCTCTACATGTATTCTGAGCGAGGGCTGCATTACTCTATATTTATATTCTTATCGAGGGTAGCATGACTCTATATGTAAAATGCGAGAGGGTAGCATTGAGCTTTATGTATTATGAGCGAGAGTAGCATTACACTTATTGTAATATGAGTGAGGGTAGCCTTACTCTTTATGTGACTGAGCGAGGATATCATTACTCTATATGTATTCTGAGCGAGGGTAGCATTACTCTATATGTAATCTAAGCGAGGGTAGCATTACTTTATATGTATTATGCGAGAGGGTAGCATTTATCTTTAAGTATTTTGAGCGAGAGTAGCATTACACTTCTTGTTTTCTGAGTGAGGGTAGCCTTACTCTTTATGTGATCTGAGCGAGGGTAGCATTACACTATATGTATTCTGAGCGAGGGTAACACTACTCTTCATGTTATTTGAGAGCGGATAGCATTACTCTACATGTAATCTGAGCGAGAGTAGCATTACACTACCTGTAATCCGATAAAGGGTAGCATTACTCTACATGTAATCTGAGTGATGGTAGCATTACTCTATAATTAATCTGAGCGAGGGTAGCATTACTCTTCATGTAATCTGATTGAGGGAAACATTACTCTATATGTAATCTGAGCGAGGGCAACATTACTTTACGTGCAATCTGAGCGAGGGTAGTCTTACTCTTCATGCATTCTGAGCGAGGGTAGCATTACTCTATATGTAATCTGAGCGACGGTAGCATTACTCTATATATAATCTGAGCGAGGGTAGCATTACTCTATTTGTAATATGAGCGAGGGTAGAATTACTTTACCTGTATTCAGAGCGAGGTAGCATTACTCTACATGTAATCTAAGAGAGGGTAGCATTACTCTACATGTATTCTGAGCGAGGGTAGCATTACTCTACATGTTTTCTTAGCGAGGGTAGCATTAGTCTACATATAATCTGAACGAGGGTGGCATTACCTTACATGTAATCTGAGCGAGGGTATCATTACTCTACATGTAATCTGAGCGAGGGTAGCATTACTCTACATGTATTCTGAGCGAATGTGGCATTACTCTATATGTAATCTTAGCGAGGAAAACAATACTTTACGTGCAATCTGAGCGAGGGTATCATTACTCTACATGTAATCTGAGCGAGGGTAGCAATACTCTACAGGTATTTTGAGCGAGGGTAGAATTACTTTACGTGTAATCTTAGCTAGGATAGCATTTGTCTACATGTAATCTGAGCTCTGGTATCATTACTATACATGTAATCTGAGCGAGAGTAGCATTGCACTACTTGTAATCTGAGCGAGGGTAGCATTACTCTACATGTAATCTGAGCGAGGGTAGCATAACTCTACATGTAACCTGAGCGAGAGAAGCATTACTATATATGTAATCTGAGCGAGGGAAGCATGACCCTATATGTAATCTGAGCGAGAGTAACATCACTATATATGTAGTCTAAGCGATAGTAGAATTACGCTACATGTAATCTAGTCGAGGGTAGCATTACTCTATATGTAATCTGAGCGAGGGTAGCATTATTCTACATGTAATCTAAGCGAGGGTTGCATTACTTTACATGGATTATTAGCTAGGGAAGCATTATCCTATATGTAATCTGAGCTAGGGTAGCATTACTCTACATGTAATCTGAGCGAGAGTAGCATTACTCCATATGTATTTTTAGCGAGGGTAGCATTACTCCATATGTATTCTGAGCTAGGGTAGCATTACTCTATATTGAATCTGAGCGAGGGTAGCATTACTTTACTTGTAATCTGAGCGAGGGTAGCAGTACTCTATATATAATCTGAGCAAGGGAAGCATTACTCTACATGTATTCTGAGCGAGGGTAGCATTATTCTATATGCAATATGAGTGAGGGTAGCATTACTCTACATGTAATGTGAGTGAGGGTAGCATTACTCTACGTGTTTTCGAAGCGAAGGTAGCATTACTCTACATGTATTCTGAGCGAGGGTAGCATTACTCTACATGTATTCTGAGCGAGGGTAGCATTACTCTACGGTTATTCTGAGCGAGGGGAGCATTACTCTACGTGTATTCTGAGCGAGGGTAGCATTATTCTACATGTATTCTGAGCGAGGGTAGCATTACTCTACATGTATTCTGAGCGAGATTAGCATTAATTTACATGTTTTCTAAGCGAGGGTGGCATTAATTTACATGTATTCTGAGCGAGGGTAGCATTACTCTTCATGTATTATGTGCGAGGGTAGCATTACTCTACATGTATTCTGAGCGAGGTTAGCATTACTCTACGTGTAATCTGAGCGAGGGTAGCATTACTCTACATGTAATCTGAGCGAGGGTATTATTACTCTACATGTAAACTGAGCGAGGGTAGTATTACTCTATAGGTCATTTAAGCGAGGGAAACATTACACTATATATAATCTAAGCGAGTGTAGACCTACTCTACATGTAATCTTAGCGAGGGTAGCATTACTCTACATTTAATTTGAGCGAGGGTAGACTAACTCTACATGTAAACTGAGCGAGGGTAGCATAAACCTACATGTATTATGAGCGAGTGTATCATTACTCTAAATGTAATCTGATCGAGGGTTGCATTTCTCTACATGTAAATTGAGCGATGTTAGCATTACTGTACATTTAATCTGCGCTAGGGTAGCATTACTATACATGTTATCTTTGCGAGGGTAGCAATACTATACATGTATTCTGAGCGAGGGTAGCACTAATCTACATGTATTCTGAGCGAAGGTAGAATTACTCTACATGTATTCTGAGCTAGGATAGCATTACTCTACATGTATTCTGAGCCGGAGAAGCATTACTCTACATGTCTTCTGAGCGAGGGTAGCCTTACTTTTCATGCATTCTGAGCGAGGGTAGCATTACTGTACATGTATTATGAGCGAAGGTAGCATTAATATTCATGTATAATGAGCTAGGGTAGCATTACTTTACATGTATTCTGAGCAAGGATAGCATTACTTTACATGTAGTCTGAGCGAGGGTAGCATTATACTCCACTTATTCTGAGCAAGGTTAGCATTACTCTACCTCTACGTGTATTTCTGAGCGAGGATAGCCTTACTCTACATGTATTCTGAACGAAGGTAGCATTACTCTTCATGTATTCTGAGCGAGGGAAGCATTACTCTACCTGTTATCTTAGCGAGGGTAGCAGTACTCTTCATGTATTCTTAGCAAGAGTAGCATTATATTCCGTGCACCCTGAGCGAGTGTAGTATTACACTATAAGTAATCTAAACGAGGGTAACATTACACTATATTAATCTGAGCAAGGGAAGCATTACTCTACATGTTCTATGAACGAGGGAGGCATTGCCCTTCATGTAATCTAAGCGAGGGTACCATTACTCTACCTGTTATCTAAGCGAGAGAAGCATTAATCTACATATTATCTTAGCGATGGTAGCATTTTTCTACATATACTTTGAACTAGGGAAGCATTGCTCTACGTGTTTTCTGAGCGAGGGTAGCATTACTCGACCTGTAAACTGAGCAGGGACATTACTTTAAATGCATCTTGAGCGAGGATAGCATAACTCAACATGTACTCGGAGCGAGAGTACCATTGCTCTTCATGTTATTTGAGCGAGGGAAGCATTACTCTACATGCATTTGTAGCGACGGAAGAATTGCCCTTCGTGAACTCTGAGCGAAGGTAGCATTAATATAAGGTAATCTGTGCGAGGGTAGCATTACACTACATGTTATCTGAGCGAGAGAAGCACTACTCTTCATGTATTCTGAGCAAGAGTAGCATTACTCTACATGTACCCTGAGTGAGTGTAGCATTACTCTACGTGTATTCTGAGTGAGTGTATCCTTACTCTTCATGTATTCTGAGGGAGGGTAGCATTACTCTACATGTCATCTGAGGGACGGTCGCATCACTCTACATGTAATAAAAGCGAGGGCAGCATTACTCTACACGTAATCTGAGCGAGGTCGAAATTTTACTTCATGTATTCTTAGCGAGAAAAGCATTATCCTACATGAACTCTGAGCGAGGGTAGCATTATTAAACATGTCATCTGTGCGAGAGTAGCATTACTATACGTGTCATCTGAACGAGGGTAGCATTACTCTACCAGAACTCTGAGAGAGGGAAAGCATTACTCTATATATTATCTGAGCGAGGGCAATATAACTCTACGTGCACTCTGAGCGAGGGTGGCATTACTCTACATGTTATCTTAGCGAGGGTTGTATTAATATATGTGTAATCCTGGCGAATGTAGTAATACTATACGTGCGCTCTAAGCGAGGGTAGCAAGCATGCCATCTTTTCCCTTTTGAAACGATTTATATTTAGTTTAAAACGTTTATTTTAAATTTTTTCAATCGCAAATGATGATTTCGCACAAACCAACATGTGTCAGTGTGTCTCTGCAAATTAGTGGTACCTCGCTATTCTGCGCAAATTGTCTTTATGGCTATTGCACAGATGATAAACAGAAGAAACAAGCCGTCAGTAGACTCTGATATTATCCTTATATTAAATCGGAAAATATAGCGAACTATGTGTTACCAACGTTGTTTTCCCTCAATATAACAGCTGCTTGGTGTATGCTTAATGCGCATTGAAGTCTTGTCGCTAATTTGTTTAATTTATAACCATTATTCAACTCTAACATGTTATAAATGAAAATATTATATATTCACTCCGATTTGCTTTATGACTATTGTCTGATATTAACCTTTAACTATTGTTGAATTCATTGTTTACGTGAATGAAGGGGTTGGTGAAAATACCTATTTCTAAATTAATTATATTATTTAAAATAAATCACCAAATGTTGTATGACCATTTTTAACCACATACATGGAGAACATAAAGTACTACTACTACTACTACTACTACTACTAC
>VMBQ01005055.1:61355-73774 GCA_007657795.1 Dreissena rostriformis | reverse complement strand
AAGACAATAATTACACATATTGTACAGAATCTATTTTGAACCAGCTATAAAGTCTTCCGTATAGAATCCAAATCTTCATAGAATTACCAGCAATCGAGGAGACATCTATCTCTCTTTATGATTAATCTTGGAAAATCTGGTGTATAAATTCTAGGGTGAGCAGGGTCCAGTTTACACACAAAGACAAAACAGATTGGCAAATGCTTGGCTAAAATTTATAGTGAATAATAAGCAAAAACACAGTTACATCACAGTGAGAAACAGTTTGAATTTTACCGTTTGATGGTTTGATTGGTCCTTTCATCAAAGCCGTTTGTTTGTGGGTGGTATGCAGCTGTTACTTTGTGTTTAATGCCCCACATTGAGCACAACTCTTGATTTATCTGAAAAACAAAATAAGCCAATCATATTATGTCTTCTGTTCACCTGTAAAAAAAAAAACAAAAGGAAATGGTTGCCTCGATGATATCAATGAACATGCTAAAGGATATACAGCTGTATATGGAATTTGGTCGAGTTTGATGATCAAGTTGCAATGGTAGAAAATGATGATCTTATTTCGTTTATTATTAGTAAAATCTTTCTATATCACTTGAAATTTGCAAATGCCCAATGATAAAGCTTAAAATTTTACAGTTTTTGATAGATAAACTCTTTTTACTTTTTTATCCATTTAGCACATCACATGTTCCTGGTAGTTAAAAGGAGTAGGTTGTTTTCAAGANCAGGCCTTTCAAGTGCAAACCCGACGTCAAGGCTTAACCCGTCGCCCTTAGAAGTAGTATCTGTTCGACTTGTATCTTCGGGATTGTTGACCTCGGGCCCACACCGGATTTCAGAAATGATGTCTGCACTTCTTCGATATAAACCAATGGTCTTCTCGAAGAATATTGCATTTCTATAACAATGCTAATGATCGAAATCCTTTTTTAAATGTGAAGATGGATGATCGAGATTTCGGTTGGAAGGCTATTGTAAGCACGAGTAGTGGATGGGATAAAAGAGTTGTAGTAGAGCACAGTTCTAGCTTTTGAATTATAGCATTCGTTGGTATTCGTGGGTGGACATAAGTCAGAAAGATAGGTTGGGGTTTGGTTGTTAGTCATTTTGTTAAATTGAGTGAGTTTATGTTTAGCTCTTAGATAACTTTAAGTTTCCCATCCGACTTCTTCCAAAAGCTTTTAAATAGAGATTAATTCGTGCAGCCTCATGTTGGGCGCTTTCTAACTAAGGGACGTTTAATTGATAAGTACCGGTAGATGGTTTCCAATGAGGAACGGTCTAAATTGAAACTTAACTTTTTCATTACGTTTATTTTTGAGTAGGCCTCATTAACAATAAACTCAATATGGGTGACCCATTTAAGATCTTTCGTAAAGTAGAGCGCTAGGTGTTTATGTTTTGTTACTTCGCCAATGGCGACGTAATCCATATATACAGGGAGGTAATGAGTTGTGTTTGTCTTGCGACTTATAATCATTGATTCCGTTTTCTTATGTTTAAATCAGACAAGCGAAACAACTGTCGACGACACCGAATGGGATTTTTTTAAAGTGGTTATCCAGGGTGGGTTGATTGTGCGAATTGGTATAAGTATGTTTGGAATATAGTTTCTCGTCGTACAAATTATGTACCCGATTAAGTTTTTTCAATAGATATTAAGGTCGGTATGCTTCTTTGCGTCACAGTCTGTGTAAGTCATAACTTCGTGAAGCGTTTCGTAGTTGCCCTGATCAAAAAGCCATATATGGCGCTTAAATGTGCGTTTATGTGCCTTTTTAAAGTTAAGAAGACCATAGATAGGGCAGTGCTATCTAATTTTTTGTTCAAAGCAGGGGTCTCCTAAACCCGATGATCGAATAAGATTAGGTTATAGTTAAATAGTATGTCAGTTGTTGAAGAGGAACACTCAGTGTAAACAACTGACATACTATTTAACTATAACCTAATCTTATTCGAACAAAAATATTTTCAATCAATGTTTTTCACGCGTATATTTACTCAAAATTGTTTTAAGTGGCAGTTACCTTTGAATTAAAGCGATCAATTAAAATTAAAAGAATAGCATGTCCTCAATCAAAACACCGACGGTGCAATCACGGAAAAGAACAATAAAACAATTAACGCAATGACATTTACCCAGCCTCCCCATTACCTACGCTCCAGAATGAAGAACTCCAGCTCATGGCACTGCGCATCCTCCGTAAAGTGGCCAGCGACATCAAGACAAACGAGTTCTACACGATCATGGCTGACGAGACAACAGACAAGTCCAACCGAGAACAAGTGGTGTTAGTTTTCAGAACGTGGACGAGGACTTAAATGTGCACGAGGACTTTTTTGGGTTTCACCTAGTACATTCCATTGACGCCACTACACTGACGTCGGTCATAGAAGACACTCTTCTAAGAATGAACCTATCCTTGAGACAGTGCAGAGGGCAGTGTTATGCCGGGGCAGCAACATGACCGATGCGAAGCGTGGTGTGGCGACAAACATCTAAGCCAAGGAGAGGCGAGCTGTGTTCACGCACTGCTACGGACATGCGCTCAATCTGGCTGTTGAGGACTGTGTACGTCAGTTCAAGCTCTTGCGCGACACCATGGATACGGTGCATGAAGTCTCCAAACTGGTTAAGTATTCACCAAAGAGGGACAGTACCTTACAGACCCTGAAGGAGATGAGCCCCGATACCCCTGGGTTCCGTGTACTGTGCCCCACGAGACATGAACGTTCCCACAAACGCACCATATTAATTGTAATTGTAATTTGTTTAGGAACCACGGGAGAGGACAACCCTCTCAAACGAACCCCTTTATGTTCCCAGTATAGAAACTGGACCGCCTCCCCAATGTTTGGAGGTTATCTACGCCCCTGAGGGTCATTAATGGTTTGGTAGAGGCCGAATCGGTTGCATAACTGTTTAAGTTTGTTGTTAGGGTCCTGGAAGTTTAGTCACCGGTTATAACTATGTTATTGATTCCCGTGTCAACATCATTGTTGTAGTCTAGCCGGTGTTATTAATATAACGTAAGGCGTATGTGGCTACATGTTTATTCATTCATACCCAAGCTACAAGTGTCCAACAAACTATTAAGCATATTAACACAAGATTAACAGTAGAGACAACTCTTATGGGATCTAGTATTCAGTGTAACACAGTAATGTCCTTTTAACATATTTCTTGACAATATGTAACAAGCATGATGTATAGAGTTTTCAATGGCAGAGTGTATATGTGCAGGTGTATCTGTTTCCGCGCAAATATCATAACTAAATAGAAAATATGCAAATCGGATTTTTTTTTCAAGTTTGTCAATTTACCTACCAAAACGTGAACAGGTCCCTTTAAATGACCTGAGGTTCAACTGTCTCAAAACCACCAGTGGCAGTGAGATGCTACTCAAGTCCAACTTATACTACCCATAAATATTGTGTTCTATTGGCATATGTCTTGCTCACAATAAGAGAGGCGCACACAATACACAGGCTGTGATTATGCTGTGTTCTCGTACATTCGTGCCCCTTAACTATGTATGTCGTGCATGCGCATACAATGGCTAGTATTTTAGCATTGTTTAACTTTTATATCATCAATAAAATACTATTTCAATATAAAACACAAAGAAACCCGTGTTTGTTTATATATTTACTAAATATTTACCTCGTGAAGGTGAAGGTCAATGATCTGCTCATCCAGAAGAAGTTTCTCACTGGATTCGTGCTCTTTGCTTGACCGCGTTCTAAATGGGGCTCCCAGTGGGGAAATTTATTTTTAAGTCACATATTGTATTGTGCTTTTTCTTAGACACACTGGAATGTGTATAAAACGATGGTAGCGATTTATTTTCAAATATAAAATATCATCTGAGAGCAGGGATGTAAATAATTTTCAAGAACTAATTAATTGTGTTTTAAATTAAAATATTTTTAGACGTAAAAATAACTTATATAAACGAAAGTTTAACATTGAAAAAAAAACACAATTGAACAATGTCCGATTTGCCACCAAACTAAACTTCACAATGAGGACATACGAAATGGTCGTTTCTCCTAACAACCCGCGTTTTTGTGCAGAATTTTAAGTGCACCCAGTGGCTACACACGACGCACTCGCCCCAAGTGAGGATTTTCAAATACGGCGAGTCGCGGAAGTTTGGTGGAGACATCTTCCTGTAGACACAGCACAGGTCTTTTTCGTCAGGTTCGGATTCAATCTCCGAATCAATGGACAATGCATCTGTTGCTATGGAAGTGGATTTTTTTTAGATGGAGATTCCAGAGGTTGATCTGACCGGCGCTTTTTGCATGTTTTACCTTTTTTCAAAGATTTCGTTGTAGCATGCGGTGAGGTTGTAGATGTACTTGGAATCGCGTTCTCCTTGTCGTATGCGAGCAGCTCCTCAGCAAACGCCTCCTCTGTTATAGCTTTCCCGCCTGGTTTGGGTTTCGTGCTTTTGGATTTATGTTGGTTTGGGGCCTGACAGACGCATGTTAACTTCTTGTCAGCCTTCAACAAGAGGTACTTTTCTACCGCTTCTTTTCCGGATTTTATTTCCATTATTTTGAGAAGAGGTGACGTTTCNACACAGGAAAGACTAGAGAATAAATAAGAACAAAACATTCTTTATACTTCTATTTGTATTATGCGAGTCGTTCTATATAAAACAATGTCTATTAACTTGCACTTATAATGACGCCATAACAAATGTTGTATATGAATGCCCAATTATAGTAATAAGCGCGTTACTGAGTGCGACCGTTCGATTGAATGATAAGTGTGCATGTAATTACGAGAAAATACCACACTTAAATGCGTCTTATTTAATAGCCGTACTTCTTTAGGTTAATATTTTTCAATGTTATCAAAGCAATATCTAAGCAAATTGTTAATGTTTTCAATTTAAAAACAATATCAATAACCGAAAATGAGACATGCGAAATATGGTTATAAACATGATTTATAACTCTACCGCAAGATAAACATTTAAACACCCCATACTGATTGTAAGGTTTCTAGTTTGAATGATCAAAGGCAGTTTTCAATACTAGTATACGAAATGTATGTATAATAATATCCAATTTACTATGTTACTTGTAGGCAAAACCTTTATGGTGGAATAAAAACGCCAACTGTTCAGAAACGTAATAACAATCAAGGATATCAAAGGTTTGGGCTTGCTAGCTTTAATTTTAAGTTACCCTAATTTATAATAAAATGACGACAGGGTCGATGTGAATACAAGGATTACGTCATGCATTGTAAATGTGTTGATGAAAACGTATGTATTCGATGGTTGGGACAAATAAATAGCGGCAAATATTTATGTGAAATGTTTATAATATGAGCCTCGCTCTGGGAAAACTGAGCTTAATGCCTGTGCGTAAAGTGTCGCCCCAGATTAGGCTGTGTAGTTCACACAGGCTAATCAGGGACGACCCTTTCCGCATTTAAGGAATTGTTCGCATACACGATGTCTTTTTTTAAAAGGAAAATCCTTTGTAGGCGGAAAGTGTTGTCCCTGATGAGCCTGTGCGGACTGCACAGGCTGCTCTGGGACGACACTTTACGCTACGCATTAAGCCTAGTTTCCCCAGAACGAGGCTCATATTTTCCGTCGACAGTTAGCTCAATTGCATTCATTAGGCTCTGGTTAAAAATTACCACGGTAAAACAATAACCACGGTTATTAGCGCGGTTAAGTTACCACGTAGTAAATCCGTTTGTATAAAACTTTTTACCGCGCGGTAACTTAACCGTCAAAATAAACAAATTAACCACTGTAATTATTACCGCAAGGTGCTCGCTTTTGACGTCATTTTCGCGCACAACTGTCAGCAGCCGATCATAAACAAACATGGCGGAGGAAGGCTTTATCGCTAAGCGCTTTAAGTCTAAAATGTTTACAGCCAGAGAAGTCGATATAATAATAGATTTTATGAAGGTGAATGCAAGCACCATGCGAAGTAGTCATGCTTCCGCTGGCCCGGACGCCGCCCGCAGGGTCAACCAATTGTGGTTGTCGTTACTGCAAAGCGTGAATCAAGGTATTTCACGTGACGTCATCAAATGTCCGGCGGCCATTTTGAAGGCCTCGATTTGGATAGGCAAACCCTTTGATTCGTCACGGAGATTAATTTTGGATTTTGGAGTTAAATTTAGAACAAATACGTAAGATGGTTGTAAAGTGTTCTATTTTAGGATGTGTTAATAGAAAAGATAGAGAGCATGACCTTGAATTTTATCGGCTTCCGGCAATAACAACAAATCAAGGAGAAAAACATGAAGAACTTTGCAGACTTCGTCGGCGAACATGGATGGCAAATATTGGTCAGAGCTTCGAGAACAAGAACGAAAACAACGTTCGTGTGTGCTCTTCGCATTTCATAACAGGTAAACATTCGGGCAACTCTCAAATTAGTCCAAATATTGAAATAAAATACTTGTAAATAATATCAAAATTAACCTAAAGTCTAGCGACGATCTGGAGTGGAGACTGATTATAAATAACTGTCAGAAAGCAAACGCTCATCTTGTGAGGTAGTTTAAATTTGACTTTCGTCAAGTTTATCATTTAAATTTTTACTATTGTCGACTTTTATTACTTTTGACCAAGAAGTGACCTTCCTTAAAATTGTCATTTTTTTCAGGAAAAAAATCTACCCTGTATGACAAACTAAATCCTGACTGGGCCCCGACTGTAAACCTTGGTTTAAAGAGAAAGCAGCCTTGTCCTGACAGGTATGATCGCCAACGAAAAAGACTACTTTCGGCTTTAGCATTTGAAAACCGGGATGTAAACCTATGCTCAGAGAATGAAGAACACACTGAACCAGCAGTTACTGACACATGCCAAACAGACATTGACATAGAGCTTATGACCGCTATGCAGGATGAGCTTCAGCAACTTCGAGTTGAAAACATGGAACTGAAACGGCGATTGAATGGTTACACGACTCGATATGAAATTGAATACTTTACAGACAACAACGAGAAAGTCAAACATTTCACTGGACTGCCGGATTTCTTGACCCTGACTATACTCTTCGAACACATTAAAGACTTTCTTCCCTCAAGCTTAGTGATGGGGAAGTTTAAGTTGTTCATATTAACTCTTGTTAAACTGCGACTTAACTTGTCCAACGTATACTTGGCCTATGAGTTTGAAACTACCCAGCCGACTGTGTCGAGACTGTTTACAAGTTGCATATCAACATTGTATAAACGACTTGCAAGGCTCATCAGATGGCCGGAAAAGGAGCCTTTAAAAAAGACTATGCCAATGGAATTCAGAAAGAATTTTGCTAAGAAATGCACAGTTATCATTGATTGTTTTGAAGTTTTTTGCGAAAAACCAAGTGGGCTTACTGCACGTGCTGAAACCTGGTCATCTTACAAGCATCATCATACAGTTAAATATTTGATAGGCATCACACCACAAGGAACTGTGTCGTACCTTTCTAATGGATGGGGTGGCCGTGTAAGTGACAAGCACATTACTGAAAACTGTGGATTTTTAGATAAATTGCTGCCAGGGGACCTAGTGCTAGCTGACCGGGGATTCAATATTGCGGAAAGTGTAGGAATGGTGTCTGCAGAGGTGAAGATTCCAGCATTCACAAAAGGCAAAGATCAACTTTCACCTCTTGATGTGGAATCAACTAGGAAACTTGCACATTCAAGAATCCATGTTGAGAGGGTGATCGGAAGTGTCCGACAAAAATACTCTATCTTGAATGGTACTGTGCCAATATCATTTCTCATGAACAAAGATATTGAAGGAAGGTGTGTAATGGACAAAGTCGCAACTGTTGCATGTGGCCTTGTTAATTTGTGCGAATCAATTGTGAACTTTAACTAAATACGCAATGAAACAATGAACAAAGACTCGCAGTATAGAATAAGTGCATGTTTATTATTGTTGGCAAAGAACTGGCAGAATAGAAATAATGGCATGTTCATTATTGTTTGCAAAGAACTGGCAGTATAGAAATAATGGCATGTTCATTTTTATTTGCTTATGAAATAATTACACAAAACTTGGTCAAATAAAATAAGATAATAAACTATTAACATAAAGCATGCTTAATTGTTATGATTTTTTTACAAACATAAACTTGTTTATGTACAAATATACCATTGATTTACTGATATGTATTCAAAACCTGGTATCAATTTATAAGATTTAATGTGACACAAACAACTTTGAAACAATAAACCAATGAATTCAAATAAAAATATATAATCTGCTTATGCTCTTGTCGATTCATAACTCCCAAGAATATATAATTGCAGTGTTCATATTTCACATTTGCTATAATAAAACATAGCAAAATAATATTTTAACAAATTTACACGTTCAGTAAACTTTAAATATTAACAATGTTTGGAACTTGTAACATTTTAGGCAGGGGCCCGTTTCATCAAAGATCATACAGCAATGTTAATTTACGACTAAATTTTAAAAGCTCAAAATATTAAAGCTGCTCATTGATATGCACTGACAATATAAACCATTGTTGAGAAAATGATAAAATGTATAAAAAATACCACACAATGGTGTTATTATTATGCCGTGTTTTATAAAATTGTGTCTTTGAAATTCGTTTTGTACTCTAAATTTGTTGTACAATGTTTGATGAAACGGCCCCCAGGTCATTAAATAAATATCACACATAAGCTTCTGTACAAGCAACCGTTTATATACAATTATTTTACACTGTACATTTCCTTTTCTTTCCGCCCCGACGGAATTGCTGAAGTTTCCTACAGTCAGGACAATACCATTTTCCTTTCGGTTTAGTGTCTACGTTGACACACTGGTAGTGGAACCAACCTATGGAACACGCATTGTTGTCACAACATATCATGGTTCCAAACTCCCCCTGTTCACAGTAGCAGAATGATTTATCTTCAGCCACATTTTCGCTGTTGTCATTGTTGTTGACAGTGGTAACAATACTCGTAGATTGCAAGACTTTTGGGGGTCTCGAATAAAACTTTCCAACTAGCTCTGGAAGAATGGCAGTCTGGAACAAAATCTCGGATTCTGTACAAATTTTGTCCCATGTGTCCTGACAAAATTCAATTTCTTCCACATGAAGATCCATCGATGTCCATACAACAAAGTATGCCCGCTCCATGCCAGTTCAGCCCAACTGAGTCTGTATCTGGTAGAAGTAGTTGTGATCCTTTTTTAAAGTTTTCACACCTTCATTCGCAACCAAGTAATCCACTCCTTGTAACACATTGTCTCGACAACTATAGGGGCATTTAATTTCTAGCGTAGCNAATGTCCATACAACAAAGTATGCCCGCTCCATGCCAGTGCAGCCCAAATGAGTCTGTATCTGGTAAAAGTAGTCGTGATCCTTTTTTAAAGTTGTCACACCGTCATTCGCAACCAAGTAATCCACACCTTGTAACACATTGTCTCGACAACTATAGGGGCATTTAACGTAGCCTGGCCACAGCAGTCGCAGGTAACAATGCCGTCTGGTGATGCACCAATAAACTGCTCTTCCTCTGATATTACTAAACCAACATCCTCCACTCAAAAATTCTTATGCAGTGCTTCCATAGCAAAAATGAACTGCTCCTTGGCTACAGATTCATTATTTTGACCCCATTTGATGGCTGGAGTCTCCACATTGGCAACACCTGGATAACAAATTTTCTTAATCAGGCTTTGTGATGGAGCAGCTTTACTTGTCACACAAACCTGCCTTGCCTGTGATGCAGTTATACGCCCGGCTCTAAACTGGTGCCATAGTTTGTTGTTCCGCTGATCTCTGGTAGCGAATTCAACAGCACAGCTTTGCTCCTTAGAACATTTCAAGTCCATTTGTTTGCAATGTTCGACCAATTCAAAGTAATTCATTTCTAAACATTTGTCATTTTTTAAGTTCGAAAGAACTGCTGGAAAGTCCTGCGACATTGCCTTTGGCACAAACTTATCACAGTAAGGTTCAGTGATTGACAGAATTGCTGCCTTTGACCCAGCTTCTGCAAGAGTTTTTAATAACTGGTCAATTTCTTCATCAGAAGCTTCTGGAACTTTGTTGTCCCGTACTTTCGATGCTGGAGTTCTAAGAACTGGAGTTCTAGGAGTTGGTGTCTTGAGGGTGACCGTGTCAGATGCTTCCCCCTCTAGTGCGCTCCTAAAGTTTCGCTTTGCTGTCTTTGCTGCCATGAAATCAATATCTTTAATTTCTTTGTAGGTTATCTTCTTCAGGGCAGATGGCAGCAACCAATACGCCTTTTACTGTGTAACAGTTTTTGAATCCCGAATTTTAACAGTTGCTTCAACTGCATAGAGAAGCGCAGCTATATGGGTACATGCCTTACCCAATCCTGCCATGCAGTTACAGTGAGCCGCAAGAATTCTTCCATCTTCCGCACAAATTAGCCATGGTCTAAGTGGAGTCTCGCTAAGTCTCTGCGAATGCATAACTTTTGCACTGATTACAGTATTTCCTCCACATACAATGGCACATCGCTCTCAGACCCAACCATTTATGAACTGATTGTAGGCATCCAGACCTTTGTATGCCTGCAGATCCTCCAGGGCTTTTTTTCCTGACTTTGTGAAGCGGCCCTGGCCCCCTCACTTTGTGAAAAAATGAGTCGCGAACTTTTCCAAATTGTGAAAAAATGTGGTGCAGTTTTTTTCAAAATTGTGAAAAATTGAGTCGTGAACTATTCAAATTATGAAAAATTGAGTTGCGAACTTCTTAAAATTGTGAAAAAATGAGTCGTAAAACTGTTAAAATTGTGAAAATCGGCCGATTTTGTAAAAATTCACGGCCATGTAAGGTTTGTGAATTGTCCCTGTCACAATTGTGAAATGTTCTTACAGGGCCACAAGAAGGAAAAAAAGCCCTGTCCTCTTTGGTGTAGGCACTGGGTGTGTATAGAAGGTAGTGTTGGACATCATAGTACTGCACAGGTGGCAATAAACCAACATCAGTCGACCATTTCTTCGAGTCAATTTGATAAGGATCACAACTGTCAATCAGTCTTAATTTTTCATCGTACCTGGCCGCCTCCAATGCAGACAATTTCTCTCTGTATGAAGTTGTATCCTTTACTTTAATTAATGTATCTGCAGTGTTTGACATTCTCTTTGTCAAATTAAATGCTTTTTCACAACATATTTATTCGTACTACGGAGATTTTCAAAAAAATCCGTAATTATCGTTACGCAAATCAGTTTTCTTAGTTAAGTCCTCCAAAATGGCTGACTTCCGGTTTAGACGCAGTCTAAAATGCGGATCGTGAAATACCTCAATGCCCCTATGCCCTCCTGGGAAAAACACTAAATATATTTAGTATTACCGTGAAGACTGCAATGTACATGTACTTATTTACTGCAAGGTGCACATGCTGAAAAAAAACAGTGATGTTGAACAATAAACTTCAGTAAACTTTGTGTTTGTTTTTTCTGTTCTAGTGGCATTCTTCAAAATTTATTTTGTTGTTTGATATGCAATGCTTGTATATTCCTTCTGTGTTGTTGTCATTGACCATATCAACATCGCAGTGATAATGGTATGTTGTAACGATGTTTAATATGTTATTGTGTTAATCTGTGATCAGAGCTCCAGATAAGATGCGTATCTCATCAACACTTTGGGTTATAAAGCTGAAAGTTGAATAATCGCAACGGTGTCCAGTCGTTACACCCCCTGGACGTTACACCCCTAGTCTTTACATCCTCTAAGCCTGATGTTACACCTCCCAAGATATAGATTAGATTAGAAAGGTGTAATCCAGTATCACCACATCTAATATGCTGCCATAATCCACAATTATCACATGAAACAGCAAAATTAGAACTATTAAAACGCTTTTTTTTACAATTTGAATCAAAATTTTTGTTTTGGGGGCATTTTGACAGAGTAACAGTGTATACATAAAGTATGATATTCTCTAAAATTGTTCTGGTATATATGGGGACAATGAGTAAAAACAATTTGCATTGATTATTTGTCTTATTAACTTTGTTACCTTTGATGTTTTGATATTCTTTTGCCATGACATAAAGATGCAATATTCTTTAGAATTCATAAAATCAAACAACAACATCTTCAAATGATATTTAAAGCCACACACCTTATTTGGCATAGTAAATTGAAGTATAAAGAAGAAACATATTTTATCTATGCCAATAAGAATATATATGGTGGTTACAAGGTAGAAATCCGTCTTTTTTTGCGCTTTAAAACTTAAAAATAATCGCGTTTGTCGAAATGGACGTATACGTCTAGAAATCCTACTTTCGTTTTTAAAAGCTGTACCGTTTGAAAAATAATAAATTACATGCTAACTAGGTTATAGATTTAATTTTATCTATGCCAATTAGAATATATCTGTTGGTTACAAGGTAGAAATCCGTCTTTTTTGCGCTTTAAAACTT
>VMBQ01005055.1:0-59130 GCA_007657795.1 Dreissena rostriformis | reverse complement strand
TTTTTTTTTTGGGGGGGGGGGGCCTTGTGTCTTCGACCGCCGAACTCTTGTTTATATCTGTATTCTTAAATGACCACTTATGTTATGTTATGTTGTGATACCTATTTACATTACAGAAAATACTGTGTATATGTGAGTATGAAGTCGATGTTTTTGTATTATTTAATGGCCATTTATGTAATCGTTTAACATATCGTTACAGAAAATACTGTGTATATTTAAGTATGAAGACGATGTACTTGCGACTGATTTAAATAATTCCAGCAACCCTGAATATGAGATCATTCCCCATAACCATTCATAAAACAATGTGAATAATTTTTATCAGAGCATTGCTTATTTAAAATTGTTATTGTTTCATAAACTATAATTGAAACACTGTAAATAAAATGAAACATACATTAAAAAACCATGGACATATGCAAATTGTCGATAAAAAAGGAGAACGAATATGTATATATGTAATGTATATGAGAAAAAGGAGCTCGTGCTCTTCATCAGAAAGGCGATTTTGAGACGTTCTCTCCTTGTAACTTCAATTTGTCAAACTGTGTTTTTAATACAGGGCACATGGAGTACTATGTTATAATTATTATAGTCAAATCTTTATCAAAAAGAGTATAATCAATTCGTCAAAATTTAAAAAGGTCTCTTTAATAAAAAGGTTCGTGTTGTAGGATATTGTGTTCGCGTATTATATTAAAAATTAAAGACCGGTTTAACATAAAAGGAAAACAAAATTATGTTTCGTGTTCTATACTGTTCTTTTAAGAGTATGTTTCCTTCCTATTTAAACAGCTCAGTCACCCAAAATGGACGACTTGTTTTCCAGTTTTGTTTCGCATTATAAAATTACAATCATTTACCATGATAGCGGGTGGAATAATTCGAAAACTTCTGTCAAAATGAAAAAAAACACACAAAAAAACATTCACACATCATGATTTGACACTTGAGACAACATGGACTACATTGTCTGATTTTCGACAATCATCGGAAAAAGGGTTGCGAGCCGGACATGACTGAACCATCTTTGACACAGAAATTCTATGTTTAAGCCGGCTCCTGGTATTTTTCCTTGAGGCTCCCAGTTTTATGTTTAATTGTTAACGGCACAATCAATTCGATTCTCCCGGCTCGTCAATAGTTCTTCCCTGAAATACGTCATAATTTGCAATATTCTTAGTGTGATTAACCGTGCTTGTAAAACGGGGACTGTAAAAAAGGGAAAATATACCGCAATTCAGGGAGTATTCCTTCTTTTTCAGTTGTAGATTCATATTGTTGATACATATAATGATAACGTGACATTATTTCAAAGTAACCTGAAAGTATTACTAGTGTCATCGGAAAAAAACACTTTGTCATCCTCTTGAAGTCGCTGGTAATACTTTCAAATACCAGGCAATTGTTTGTGCTCCCCTTACAATCAACAATCAGTTTCTATTCTCTAAGAGAATCATCACTACCACTTACTGTTCTCTATTAAATGGAATATTACATCATTTAAATTGGAGATGAGTTTTGCGTTTCTGTTTTAAACACTATTTAGTTTTTTCTAGATGTAATTTATGGCATCATTACCACCGGTGCAAATATGAATATGTCCACGTTTATATGGATTGTTTTCATTTGCTGTATAGGTAAGATAATTTTGTAACCGTTATATCATTTGCAGCTTTGTTGATCTTGCTAGCCATTTGCCGTCTTTTCCGAAGTCCAAAATTATTAAAGGGAGTTTTAAGATCTGTTTGAATGCTGACTTCGGTTTTAACAAGGTCAAATGTACTGAAGTGTTTTTGTTTAGCAATTAGACAGACATATCCGCATTATGATTATTAAACAAATGTTCATTACATAACTACGTTCACTACTGTTAAAAACTGTTATCAGCGCTAGTAAAACTTTGAGGTTGTAAATAATATTATTATTATAAATTTTGATCGTTTAAACGTTTCCAAACGTTTAACAATTTAACAAGTGGTAACCTCGTTGAATTTGCGATTATCAACTACTTTAATAACGGAACACCAACAATTAACATAAAATGATACAAACTGTGATCACCGTCTTGGAACGGTCAATGCTAAGCATAGGGGGTTTAAAACCGGTTTGATGGCTAACTGAACCTCACACTTACAAAGAATCACAAACCAAACGCGAGTCTAAAACGAGTTCAATCCAATTCCAATTTACCAATGCAGACAGAAAATTAAAACATGAATTCAAAACCGTGACGCGAGAATCGAATATTAGACATATAAATCTAGTGTTCTAGTGCCGTAAGAGTAGAAATCTGTTTCAGCAATTAGGGGATATGTTTACGGGTATTAGCATATAAAGTAATTTGGGTCCATATATACAATTATCAGGTAAGCCTAAACAAAAGCCTAGGTGTTAGAAAGATCGCAAATTAATTTCATCGACATAACAAAAATAGCTCTACGGATTACAGCCTCTGAAGACTGAAATATGACAACATCGAAGCTATGTTCGGGGGATACGTTTAAATGCTACCACACTGCATAAATTCAAACTGTTGTTGTATTCATTATAGACAATAATGAAATTCCAGAAACTATATCAGGAGACATATTCTTGTTCTTATCCACTACTTTAGTAACTGAACATCAACTATACACATACAATGATTCAAACTGGGATCACCGCATTGGAACGGTCAATGTAAATAATCGGGGGTTTACAACTGGCGTAAGGACAAGCCGAACCTCACACTTAACCAAAATATAATCACAAACCAAACGCAAATCTAAAACGATTTCCATCAAAGCAAAGGTACATGATTATGCAGACATAAAATGAAAATATGAATGCCGAAATGTGATGCGCGAATCGAATACTATTATTAGACAGATACATTTAGTGGTGCAGTTTCGTAAGTATAGTAACTACCACTACTACTAATACTACTAGTACTGCTACTACAACTTGTTTGTGTTTTCAGTGTTGACAAGTACCCAACCGGTAATATCTCCAGGTGGTTCCTTCGTTGTTATAGAAGGGTCGAACCTAACATTGACCTGTTCCTATAAAGGAAAGCTGGATAGACATGTACATAATATGAGCATTATGTTTAATGAGATACCCTTCGGAATAGATTATCCAATAACGCGACTGCATTTGAAACAACCTCCTGGGTCACCATGCACCGAGTATTTTAACTACAAAAAGCTCTATGGTTACCATTGCTTTGAGAATAGCGTTTTCACCATCACTATCCACAACGTGATGAGAGACATCAATGGAACGCAGTGGTTCTGTGACATGATGTTTGGAAGAGATGCCGCGACACACGGCAATACCGTCACGTTGCTTGTTAGAGGTATAATTAAATGCTTATAATTTTATTCATGTTTACAAAGATAATATTGATACGTTTAGAAAAAAATAAAACTTTGCTCGTTTGTTAAAAAGAAAAATATATATTTTTTCTTACAATTAAGTTTTGAAACATATAATAGCAATTAACACACAAATAAAGGAACAGTTATTGAAACAATCCTAATAAATGGCAATGATCTTAATTCCTTTTACAAAAGTACTATTTAAATGATTGAAATGATGATCAAGAGCTTTTATATACAAGCTAAAAACATATTTGAATTTAAAAAGGTATGTGTCTTGATGTCGACGTAGCTCTCGGCAAATATGTGTAAAGGGTTCGTGTGAANATATATTTACACACTTTTACATTAAACAATATCTTATTATGTGACACTTCATGTCGGTATTTGTAATACAAATTAACAGTCACGAGGAAGAAAAGCGGTCTTACTATCATATAATAAGCATTTAATGAAATGTTAGCCAATATTGCATTTCAAGTGATAATGTACAACATACACGTCATTGCCTTTTTTGGATTATATATAATTTTTCATTGAATGTTTTTTTTTTTATCTTCCTTTGCAATTCGGACTTACAGAATATGAAGAATCGAACACTACGATGTCACTGCCGGACATGACGACTATGTTGTCTGTGCCTCAAGGTGCTGTGTTTTTTATCATTACGTATGCAGTTGTTCAATTTTCATCTTGAATACAATCATTCACTCAAGGAATAATACATCGGATTTTGGATAATTTATTAATTTGGTCAGACCACGATGTTTTGTTGCCTCTTTACGTGCCTAGTCTATATTGACTATCGATTACATTTTTTTTACAGAACGCATTGTTGTCACAGTTAATATTCGACTACATGGCATCCTCCAATATGTATTTAAATACTCTAAATGACAGTTCTATTTCATAAAATATGTGCACGTGTCTAACACATGTATGTTTTTTTTTCTGAACCTGTAATTTTTAGAAACTACCATACTTGCTGGAACCGTTGTTTGATGTTTTGCTGTAGGTTTTTGGATAGGCGTAATTATCATGGTGATAATAACGTCTGAAATATGGTAAGAACAATGCAATACAATTATGAAGTTTTATTAAAAAGGGAATGTAAAGTGATATCTTAAAAAATTCTGGTGAAAACCCAATAAGCAAAGAAATAACACAGCAACAAGATATTTAATGTTATGTTAAACAATAATAGACTAATTGGCCTGTTTATTGTACTTTAAAAACGGTAAAAGAACCGGAAGTCAATCTTCTGCCAAACATGAATACACCGAGATAGTCGTGTCAGAGCTAGAAACGAGTAAGAAAATATTTGTTTTCTTGGTATATTGCTCTTAACGTAGGACACAAGAGCCTCATATAATATAGGGACAAACACAGTTATACATCATACTTGGTTCTTATGAATTCAATTGTAAGCGTTTTTCTAAAAAAAAACGTTTCTTTTAAATAGGGCAAGTAGTAAGAAAAGGTCATATGTATAAGTGTTGTTGAAGTTATATAAATGTACATGTTTGTCTTCACGAATATGTGTTTTCATTTACAGGCCTGAATCAGTCCGGGCAGCAAACACGGTAGTATTTAACGTAGTGTATATAAGGGTGTGAATTATAACACATTTGGTTACACGGCTTTTTGGTAACCCCGTGTGGTGTTATACAGGATCAGTAACCTTAAATGGGACTTTATAGGCAATTTATCATAGTGGAATTTATCCTAAACACCGGTACCGGATGAATGATTAAACAACATCGTATTTATTTTATTCGATCACTTAAATGGCATCACTTCAAGTTTTGTGCCCAAATGGAAGAAGGCAGAATGTAAAAATTACACCCAACACCAAGCTTTTGCAGGTAATTTCTTACTCATCCTATTCCAATTTTAGTGAATCGTACAAAAATAAGTGTAGATGTATATCGGATAAATGTAAAATTCGGATAATGACGCAAATATACAAGTTTAAAGGGTTAAGTGGTTTTTTGGAGAACAGCAAACACAACATCATTAGATTCAACCACAAAATACATAGTGTATCACTGTGCTGTATATATCTCTTTTTTTTTCCTGAAGTTTAAACCTTGCACTTTCCTTTTCTGCTTTTGCCAAACGTTTTGGGCTATTAGCCTATTATTTCCGTGTCAAGATTACAATGGAAAAAGTTCACTTATAACACTGATATGACTGACAATTATGTTGTTGGAAAAAAAGATGTTGTAATTACTATACAGTCGATTGGTGTATAACGGATAGCTAAGGACTTCGAGTCTCATTTCAATGTATACAGCATGCAGGGTTTTTTTTCCTTCTGAAAGACCCGCCGAATTTCGGCCCTTTTCCCTAGATATTATTTTCCCCTTTGACAGNATGGTGATAATAACGTCTGAAATATGGTAAGAACAATGCAATACAATTATGAAGTTTTATTAAAAAGGGAATGTAAAGTGATATCTTAAAAAATTCTGGTGAAAACCCAATAAGCAAAGAAATAACACAGCAACAAGATATTTAATGTTATGTTAAACAATAATAGACTAATTGGCCTGTTTATTGTACTTTGAAAACGGTAAAAGAACCGGAAGTCAATCTTCTGCCAAACATGAATACACCGAGATAGTCGTGTCAGAGCTAGAAACGAGTAAGAAAATATTTGTTTTCTTGGTATATTGCTCTTAACGTAGGACACACGAGCCTCGTATAATATAGGGACAAACACAGTTATACATCATACTTGGTTCTTATGAATTCAATTGTAAGCGTTTTTCTAAAAAAAAAACGTTTCTTTTAAATAGGGCAAGTAGTAAGAAAAGGTCATATGTATAAGTGTTGTTGAAGTTATATAAATGTACATGTTTGTCTTCACGAATATGTGTTTTCATTTACAGGCCTGAATCAGTCCGGGCAGCAAACACGGTAGTATTTAACGTAGTGTATATAAGGGTGTGAATTATAACACATTTGGTTACACGGCTTTTTGGTAACCCCGTGTGGTGTTATACAGGATCAGTAACCTTAAATGGGACTTTATAGGCAATTTATCATAGTGGAATTTATCCTAAACACCGGTACCGGATGAATGATTAAACAACATCGTATTTATTTTATTCGATCACTTAAATGGCATCACTTCAAGTTTTGTGCCCAAATGGAAGAAGGCAGAATGTAAAAATTACACCCAACACCAAGCTTTTGCAGGTAATTTCTTACTCATCCTATTCCAATTTTAGTGAATCGTACAAAAATAAGTGTAGGTGTATATCGGATAAATGTAAAATTCGGATAATGACGCAAATATACAAGTTTAAACTTTAAAGGGTTAAGTGGGTTTTTGGAGAACAGCAAACACAACATCATTAGATTCAACCACAAAATACATAGTGTATCACTGTGCTGTATATATCTCTTTTTTTCCTGAAGTTTAAACCTTGCACTTTCCTTTTCTGCTTTTGCCAAACGTTTTGGGCTATTAGCCTATTATTTCCGTGTCAAGATTACAATGGAAAAAGTTCACTTATAACACTGATATGACTGACAATTGTGTTGTTGGAAAAAAAGATGTTGTAATTACTATACAGTCGATTGGTGTATAACGGATAGCTAAGGACTTCGAGTTTCATTTCAACGTATACAGCATGCATCCAGTAATTAATCCATTAAACCTCGAAAGACAAATGTCTTTCTATTGAAACATGCCAGCGGTTTTAAATGTCCAACAAATATTATTTGCTTACAGCACAGGGCTCGACATTAACTTTTGAAGCCACTTGTCCGGTCGGTCAAGTAGACCAAAATTTCACTTGTCCTGACCTAAAAGCAACTTGTCCTGACCATTATATCTTTAAAAAAAAAAAAAAAAATGTGTTGTTCGGGTATCCCGACGCTACCTACGATTTTGGTCCCAACCCTACTTTTTTTTTGTCTTGTATAAAAAAAAAACGATCTTGGAAAAAAATGCCGGAAAATAACCAGGCATTTGCCACTTCCGCTTTCGTTATCAATCATCCTATTTTACGCCCGGCAATTATCGATTGCACACTATAATCAAGCGTAGAATCTCATTAATCTCCAAGGATACGCATCATATCGAAGATTTTGACATTATCCGCGAAGAGTCGTTTTAGCACATGTTAATCCCTTTTGTTGAAACATCACAGTTTACACAATAGGTCAGTAGCACCGCTAAGCGTGTTTCCAAAACACCCAACACTTAATCCAGTTTCGTCCCGATTTTCTGTTGCATCAGTATACAGTACAATAACTGTTTCAATAATGACTTATGTAAACGACTGTAATGATAAAGATACATATGTTTGATTTGCAATTAATTTTGAGGCAATGTCAAATTTCAAATCATTCGCGATATCATTCTGTTAAAATTTACCAAGAAATATTTAACGGAAATTTAATACACGCACGCTTTCCATGCGTTTGACATGGTGTTGTACATGTAGGGAATAATTTGCGCGCTCTTTTCTCGAGAGAAAGGATTAAAACACACTGTACATTTGCAGTTTATTTGAAGAATGTGATAATGTTGAGGAAAAATTTAATTGGGAAGAGTGTTTCAGATTACAAATTTAATTTTACGCATTTGAGAATTCAACAAAACACGGAATACGGACCAATTTCTAGGACGCTCATACTTCGGTACAATGCGTTTTTTCTCCACTGAAATAACAGACTTAAAGGCATTTTTTCTAAGTAATTAAATTATAACGACCACTTGTCCTGTCGGACTAGCAGATTCTTTATTTACTTGTCTGGACTAACAATTTGGTTGTCCCGGACAGTCGGACTACTGTTAATGTCGAGCCCTGTTACAGTGTGAATTTCATGGTACACTGATTCAGCCATTACCGGATCGCTTAGGTCTTTATCGGATAACATGTGTATCGTGTTATTTCTTGAAATTTGACCCAGCATTTGTAAACAAATATTGCAATATATGTACATTTCCAGAAAGGAAATTCATTTCTGCGTTTAATAAGACCGAGTTCATGGAAATCGCTGCACAATTGATGAAGTAATGGCTGTTCAAAGCGATGTACCCTATATTCGGGTCATTTTGAGTTGAATACCTTGTTATATATAATAATATATAGATTTGATAGTGAAAAATATGTTTTCAGAGAAATCGATTTTTCGTTATAATTTGATTATATATATATTGATAAATGATGTTTTTACCAATTAATATCATAGCCACAAGCTCACCACATGTGTATTGGACAGCTTCAATTGAGTTTATATTTATTTCGAGACAATCCCCAAATTCCTGAATATGGGTCAGCACATGTCCATTATTCACTAAATCAGGAGTTGCAGCTTTCATGCTTATTTTATATGGTACGCATCAATTTGGTTTATGAGCATTCTTACTTTTGTAAAGGACACATTATACTAAAATATTACCAGGTTTTTTTTTGGCCTGATTTTATAGCCGAATAACAGCTATGTTCCCAATGACAAAAAGTATACTTTTTTCCCAAAATTTGGTAAAAAAATTCCCAAGTGTCTAATGATTATTTTATCTCAATTTTATTTCAATTACATCTTAAAAAAAGTTTATAATAAGGATTTATATGATTTTATTCTGTTAATTTGAATTATTATTAAGACTTATATCAAACTAGTTTTCCCCACTTAAGTAGACTTTTTGCACGAAAAAAATTCAATCCTGAATTTATTTTCCCAATTTCTTGAAAACGCCGATAAAATTCCCAATTCCAAAGCCATAGGCGAACTTCCCAAAAAGTGGAAAAAAAACCCTGATTACATCAATGGACATTATGTTTACCAAACAAAATCTGCAAAATTCAAGCAACCTTACGTCTGCACTTTTCCTGTGGTCACAAAAACGGTGCATACATAACGTGACCTTGTTTTGCTTTCGAAAAAAGAAACTGTTGTAAACATTGACACACGTCAACAAAAACATGAATCGACTTAAAAATAATAGGCTTTTTGTATTCAATTCATAGAAAACTATAAATCTTAACATAAAAAAAAGTATTTTGCAAAAAACGTTTAACCTATCCTTTACTCACTAAAATGCACTATACTCCAATCGACTGTATGTAATTTTAACTGGCAACAACATCGTTCAAAATCATAATTAACCAAAACCACTCAGATATTTGCTTCAAATTGCAAAATGATAAAAAAAATCACATTTTATTAATCATAATCAATTTTAATTCTATGGGGCTGCCATCTCAAAATGTGTGCAAGGATCTCACGTCCATAGAGCTGATTAGGAAGCTAATGTTCAGTGGTGAACATTCAGTGTTACTTAACACACTGCAGGATCAATGTCCAGATGCTCTTGAACTATTTGCTGTTCAAGCTAAAATGATACACTTCTAGGTGCATTTTTTGTGTGAAGTTGATAGATTTTATAAATGGGACAAATAGCTCATTTGGTAAAGACTACAAATCAGTGGATCTCAGGTTTGATCCCAGGCCAGGCCACATAACTTGTGTGGAGACTGGCCATGAAATCCTTTCTACGGCCATTGCCCTGTACCTTTGATTCAAGTATGGCAGTTGTCTGTTACTGTCATAAGTATTTGCACTTTGCAATGGTTACCTAGCTATCCAAAGAAAAGTGTGAGTTGGTGAACTGACCGTCGATATGAAATGAATATGATATGAAATACTGTTGAAAACAGCGAAAAATCCAACTAAACAAACATTAATTTTATTTTTTGGGAGTAGATAATTCATCAATAGCTTGTTGAAATAATTCATTAAACAAACTGGCCATAAGTATTCTATGGAACTAGTTAAGAAAAGCATGCTTTTGCATGTTGGTAGTGGGGTTGTTGTTTTTTTCAATGCAGAGAAGATAGTTAACAGCCGATCAGATCGTAAAAACATGATATTGCTATTGAATTGTGCAATTTATCTGTACTGATGGTAATTAAGTCATGTAAAATCTAGATGGTTATGATACTGATCATTTTATTATTGTTATATTTTTTTTTAATGTCTTCTTAGTTTAAGAATGTTTTTTCCTCAATAAAGGTGTTAGAGGATGTCTGTCAAAAACAGAAGTTTCTTCCAACAGAAGAATACAAATTGGTGTAAGTATCAAATTCAAATCGTGTTTGACAGCAAATATTATTGAGTAAACCATGCTTAATTATTATTGTTACACAGTTACAGTGTCACTTAGTCTGACAGTAATTGTCTTTTTATATTGTAGTTGAAGTCATTTATTGGGTACATGCATATCATTCTTTATTCAGTGAAATGAACAGAAACATTATACATTTTTAATATTTTTATTGTTTGCTTGTGTTGTCTGGTAAAGTAAACATTATTTGATGAAATGCTGGTTAAGAAATATTTTTCAAGCATTTTATATTAACCATAAAAAAGTATGTTATTTGTACTGTGAAAGCCAGATGGAAGATTCGCTAAATTATATTCAATGAAGGCTCACATCACCTTCTGGTTTTTACTGTTTCTGTAGACAACACATTTTTTGACAATTGTCACAGGCAAGAAATAGGTAGACATACCTTAGACCTCACGCAATCAGTGAGATATTCCAATCTTCCAAACAATGCAAAGCTGGAGCTGGTGAAATGTGAGAAGAGCCGAGCTGAAACTCCGGTAATCATAGCCCTGCAGTTGGAGACCGGGGATAGATTGCAACATGAGTTCCACCCTAGCACTTCACTGTGGCACATCCTCGAACACTGGGAAGCAAAAGATGATGGGTATTTTGTAACTTAAATCTGGCCTTTTTCTCATAAAACAATCGTCACTGATTTATTCAGTTTTTGCTAACTTTTGTTGTATAGTAAAATACCCAAAGGCATTCAAAACTAAGGACACGTTTTATGAAATCCACATAAGAATAAATGTTAAACAAATAATTTCTTACATTAATATATACTTAATCTAAAGATAAGATGAAACTGCTTACTACATCTATTGCCGGTTGTATATTTGAATAATTATAATATTTAAAAAATCAAAAGCCCATGACTTAATTATTATATTTATATTATATATTTGCTTACTTTCTTCAGTAAACATGCTGGCAAATTGACAACGGTTGACTCCACTGTTAGCCCATCTGTGCACCCCGTGTGTATCTACATGAGGGAAGAGGTCACTGGTGAGATGGCGCTCAGAGAAACTCAGCTTCGTACACTGGGTCTAACGGGCGGCAAAGCTGTCCTCAGGTATCTATGGGTTGTATGTTGAGACGTTTTTGGAGTGGAGCTTGTTATTTGTAGGTTGAGACATTTTCAAGTACAGTGTAAATCAGGCCTGGTGTAAATATATTACAAATTAAACCAGCTTACGTAGTATTTAATTAAATAGTAATGCGGGATTAGAAACTAAAACTTAGGCCATGGTTGCTTACCCTCATTCTTTCAATAATTATTGTAGAACAGTCATATGTGTTGCCTCAGAAAATCTAGCGTCTAATTTCCATCCTTGTAAATAATTATGTGATGTCAATATTACATGCTTTATCCTCAATGTTGTAAATACAATTGGTGTCATCTTTTAAATTATTACCTACTGTAGATAATATAACTGTCCATGGTAATTGTCTGTACATAGCACAGCACATTTTGTCTTATGTACAGACTCCTCCATCGACCCATTGAAGATGCAGCTCTTGAAGAAATCAAGACTAAAATTGAAAAAGACAAACAGAGGAAGGCAAGAATGGGTCAAGCAGAAAGTGTAATCTCTGCAGCGTCTGATGCTGTGACAAACTCTGTTAATAATAAGTCAAAGCCTGCGAGTGACGATACTTACACACAGGTGGCACCAGAGATAGCTGTAAGCTGTGAGAGGGATTCAGTGCAAAAGGCTAAAAAGGAGGAGTTTTCAAATGATCTTGATGAGCCCATGGATGTGGAGCAAACAGCTGGTGGTGTGGAGCTCACAATGGAAACAGAGGAGTTGGTCTCTTCTAGCTCTGATGTTAGCATGCAGCAAACAGGTAACACACATTTTGTGTTGTTATTGTGGAAATCATTTCTAGTTTCTTCTTTTAATACATGTAAACTGTTATGGTAAAGTCTGATTGTGCTTTCTGGTCTGTGGCTACGCTGTCCAGGTTTACGCAAGGTTTTGTGGACTCATTAGGAGGCAGGATAGCTCCGGACCAGTCTGCATATGGCATAAGCAGATTTTGCATGAATCGGCTCTCATTATGTCAACCTCCACTCTATAGTTCTCAAAATCTTCCTGAGAGACTCTCAGCACTTTTTTCTTGACTCATGGGTGTCTCAATCTACGGATCTAAAGTTAACATGGCAATATTGCCATGCCTTACAATGTAAGAGACAATGATTACAAAATACATCCGTGAGTTTACATTCTGCACAATGCTATTTGGCATTGTTTGTATGATGAGGTTTTCTTGCAGTTCCTGATGATAGAAGTGAGCGGCAGAATGCTGTGAACCAATTGAGATCTATACCGGGCCTACAAGTGTTCACCCCTGATGATTTCCATGATTTGTCACCGGAACAGCAACAAGTAATATTGCAATATGTGCTTTTTGTAGCTTCAATAGGCTTGTGATAAACCCTCATAAAAGTTACGAAAATTGCTTTCCATGTGTATTTTGGTATTTGTTAGAATTTTCAATGACATGTCAGCTATTATTATTTGATTTATAACAGGACATGCATTTCTAAATGCAAAAATCTTGTTTTTCTTAGTGCAACTGAATTATGCGACTGAAAAGTAACATTACCTTTCGGTACGTTGTCAGTTACACTTATGCCCGATGTATGTGGCGTGTTCTGAGAAAACTGGGCAAAATGCTTGTGCGTAAAGTGTCATCCCANTTCTTTGAAAAAAAATCGAAGAAAATGCTAATTTTAGAAATTCAGCAGACGACATTTTAGCAGACGACAAATTTCTCAGCATGCAAAGGGTTAAAAGTGAACTAATTTGAAGTATTTTGTTTTGATTATGAAAAACTATGCATTTGAGTCTCGCTGTGTGAAAAGGGGGTTATATACATGTGCGTCAAGTGTCGACCCAGATTACCGGTAGCTTAGGCTAATCAGGGATGACACTGCCCGCCTAAACTAGATTTTCGTCAAGAAGTCTCCCTTTAAACGAAAAATGCATTAAAAGTGAAAAGTGTCATCGCTGATTAGCCTGTTTGGACCGCACAGGCTTATCTGGGACGACACTTTACCCACATGCATTAAACCCCCTTTTCTCAGAGCGCGTCTCATATCATTCTGTTTAGCATGAAGTGTGTTGACTGTATGTTTTTCAATAAGATTACTTGTATGAATGTGTACACATGGTTTGTTTGTTTGCTTGCTTTCCAGCCTTGTGATAGACAGACGATGGTGTTCAACTTTGAAGAAACAGTTCGCTTAACAGACCCTGCAGAATCTAATCAAGGTATTTATGGTTAACAATGTAAAACTGAGTGCAGACAGTTACCATGGACATTACTAAAAAAAGTGTACTGGGTATTTTGTTATTTATACAGAATAAAATGATGCTTATTACTTTATTCCTACTGTATATGGTTGTCTATTAATGGTGTGACACATATTAAATTTTACAATTTGATATTGTTTTCAATTTAAATGAAGTAAAATTAACTCAAAATAATTTATATATGAATATGCTCCACTTTGAAGAAGTGGTGTATACTGCTTTTCACCTGTCCGATGGTCCGTGTGAATTTCAGAAGGTGGGTATGTGTTTCTGTATACCATACAACCATGCAAATCGATATGAATTTACTAGGGAGGTGAATCTTCAGCGGCATGGTTCAACGGGTCAAAGTCAGTGGGGCTTGTATCAGTACATTCGTTTCCATACAATATCTTGGGAATGATTTGAACTATGATCATGCAATTGGTATAGTGCTAACTTGGGTGAAAAGGAAGACACCTGTTGATTTTGAGGTCACCAGATTAAAGTTTGAGGTCACAGGCGTTTGTAACAGGAAATTTGTCTTGGCACTACATTTTGAGAATACTTTGACTTGTGAAATTTGCTTACAGACAATATCTTGAGAATTCCAAGGATCAAACAATTTGGTATTCTGGTTAGTCTTGACAAAGAATGACCGCTTATGATTTCCAAATTAAGTGATCAAAGGTCAAGGGCAGGGGACGACTGTGCTGCAAGTTGGGAGGCATATATGTTTTACAAACATCTCTTTTTAAACATCGCTACGTAAGAAATTTGTTATCGGTCATTACATTGAGTTTTACATGAAGACTGTAAGGGCATGTTTCTCATGCTTGTAATAGAAATCGTTGAGAATATTGTTAAAACATGTTATGGATAGTGAGTCAATAACCACTACAATTTTACAACCATTATTTTGATTTTATTTCGCTAAAACTGGATTGGACTACAAGTTCAAATCCTGATTTTAACAAAAATTTACTCCCAATAATTAACATAAGAACAAGATGGGATTGTCTTGTTTGTGTTGAGCTATTGAGATAGCTAGAAATTGTTTGTTTTACATACCTGTATTGTCAGAACTCTCAATTGTGTTTAAAAGACCTACATGGAATTACCTTATGAGGTATTATAATTTCAGTAATGTATTGTCAATAAGTACTTAGTCCTGATTTATCTTATAATTCTTTGAATTATTGGTGGAAACAAGACTAAAATTGTGTTTGTTTGTCAGGATAAATTACCAAATCATGCATTCATTTTAACAACTACCTGTTGTGTGTGTTCAGATGTGCCAGATGAATTCTTTGAGCTGACAGAGCGGGACATTCGTAGCCTCATGTCAGAGAAACAGAGACAGCTGTAAGCATGCCACTAGTTTCATTATATGAAAATAGTCATATTTTACTTGTAGGTCCTCTTCTGGTTTACCCCAGGGGACAAGTGGTTTACCCTCCCTTTGTTATGTCTGTCTGATCTGCCCGTCCAAAAGTCTGTCAATTCACCAATTTTGCTCTTAGGATTTCGCAAAAGTACTGAAGATAATTTTATGAAATTTGGTATACGATAAAGTGCATTGTGAGGATTATGCTCAATCTATTGTTTATATTGAGTTCAAAAGTCAGGTTGCTATTACTAAACAAAAAACAAAATCTTTTAATTTTGATAACTCAAAAAGTACATTATATATTATTTTATTAACTGTGTATGTACATTTAGCTTCAGGTTTCACATAGGTGATATCAATTTTTATCTCTGTTTGTCTGTCTGTCTGTCCGCAAAATGTGAAGTTACTAGAGAAGTGCATTGATAAAACTGGATCCTGCAATTTATCAGAAAGTAATGAAGATTTTCGGATAAAACTTGGTATACTTATAACTGACCATGTGCAGATTATTTAAGACATTTCTGTTTTCACAAGAGACCAAAGGTCAGGTGACCGCCCTGAAATGGAACAACACTTGACAATTTAATTGCTCAACAACTTCATGAGATACATGTATGATAATAAATGCTGTACACATTGGCTATATAGATGCCTTTTTTTCTGTCAAACCCTTCCCCTGTTGTACCAATTGCAAAAAATGAAAGGAAAAACTGTAAAAGTAAATATGATCACTTAACTTTGTATACATATCAAAAGTCATGAGACAATTATGCTTGACACTCCATTTTTGCATGTCAAATGTCAGGGGACTGTTATTAGAACGATTGCTGTGGCGTAGTGGATATGGTGTCCGTCTAGCGATCAGGGGATCACGGGTTCGATCCCCACTGTGGGAGCGTTGTTTAGATCTCCCCCAAAGACACCAAGTACTTTTTCTACCCAGGTCCCAAGACTCCTTGCATAGTCCGGCACATAATATTCTATCTATAAAGAGTGCTTTAATGGAAGAAGAGAAGAATAATTAAATAAAGCAACTCAATTTCGCAGAGGATGCATTAGAAATAATATATATGAAACTTTCTATACACATGAAAAGTTATGTGAGGGTTAATATATATGAAACTTTCTAAACACATGAAAAGTAATGTGAGGGTAATATGCGCAACCTTCATATACAGTCCAACCTGACTTCGCAATCATCAAATGTAGCGATCACCTGGCGCAAGCACTCACTCTAGATCCCCCTTGACAAAAGTCAGTCTTAATCACACCTGAGTTTAAGTCACCTGTTGTTAGTGGCCAGTATATTTCACACCGAAATCAGGGACGACATTTTCTGCTTTAACTGAATTTTTTGTTGAAAGGAAGTCACTTATAAACAAAAATCCAGTAGATGCGTAACCTGTCGTCCCTGGTTAGCCAGGCTTATCTGGTACAACATTTTACGCACATGCATTAAGCCCTGTATTCCCAGAACGAGGCTCATATAAATCCAACAACCAATTTTTATTCAACTGCAGCCATGAGTTGGAGGAGGCGCCCTTGATGACGACAGCAATGAGGAAGGCCCGTCTGGAGGAGTTGTATGGGAAATATGAGCGTGTCGTGATCCGCGTGCAGTTCCATGACAAGCTGGTCCTGCAGGGTGTGTTCAGACCAAGGGAGACCAGTGAGTGTGAAACTCTTGAGTGTTAGGTTAAAGCTTGTTGTTTTTAGCTCAATTACATCAAAAGCCGTTAGTTTATAGAGACAGTCCCCACAGGCTAATCAGGTACGACACTTTCGGCTTTTGTGGAATTTTTCGTTTTAAAGGGAGTTTCTTCTTTAGAAAAATCTAGTATAGGCAGAAAGTGTTGTAACTGATTAGCCTGTATGGACTGCACACGCTAATGGCTCATATGTGTTTCTGTATGTTTACAGTATTTGCTGTGCAGAAGTTTGTGAAAGATCATCTTGAAGACAAGAGTCTCCAGTTCTACCTCTGTAAGAATCACACACATTGCATGTGCAAATGCACTTTTTTCAATACACATTGCATGTAGTAGAAGTAATTTGTAATTAAAGTAAAATAACTAAAACAAATCCTGATTGTAATTGATTTAACAATGAAATTTGCAGTCAATGTAAGTAATATAAAACTTGTATTGTTCTTTAGCTTTTTCAAAAACAATCATCAATAAGTTCAGAATAACAGATAATCTTCATTTGTAGATACATCTCCTCCAAAGAGTGTCCTCAAAGACAACACAAAAACACTAATTCAGGTAGGCATATCAGGACAGGGACAATAGTGATTATTATCAAACAGTGTACAAGTTAATACATAATAGTCAGTCATAAATGTAAGTATGAATTGTTATTACCTTTTAAAACTTAGTGGCACTGTGGGAAAATGATGCTTAATGCAGTTTGGGTTAATGGAATTTTTCGTTTAAACAAAGGATCTTCTAAACAAAAATCAGGGTGTATACCAAAAGTATGGTCCCTGATTACTTGGTGCAAACTGCACAGGCTAATCTGGGATAAAACTTTAAGAACATGCATTAAGCCTGGTTTTTCCAGACTCAAAAAGGTACAATAGCATTTGTTATAGCACAGAAAGCCATGAATATCCAGATTATCAGTAATTGATAATTGTAGGCTAGATAAAACTGATTTCATTCCATTAACATGAGGGTATTTTTTTTATGAAGGATCCCAAATTGAACTGTAATTTGTGTATCATTTCAGGCCAAGCTCATACCTGCAGCGTTGATATACTTTGGATCTGAGGAGCAAAAAGGTACTGTCTTTCTGATCTTCCATTGGAGCCTCGTTCTGGGAAAATGGTGTTTAATGCATGTGTGTAGAGTGTCGTCCCAGATTAGCCTATGAAGTCCACACAGGGATGACACTTTATGCTTGTATTGCATTTTTTGTGTAAAGGAAGTCTCCTCTTTGCAAAAATCCAGTATAGACGGAGAGTGTCATCCCTGATAAGTCTGTGCAGACTGTACAGGCTTATCCTTGATGATACTTAAGATACATGTATTAAGCCCTGTTTTCCCAGATGGAATCTCATTTGAATTACTTAGACAATACCCTCTTTTGACCCATAAGTATAGATCTTATTAATGCTTTATAATATTTATTGATTCCATTAAATTAAAACAAAATAGACATTTCATCAATAAGGGACATGTTTGTTCTCCACAGAGCACTATCTGTCTGATGCTTTGCTGTCAGAGACCAGCTCAAAATTACAAGCTGACATACTGGTGGCAGAATGGTTTGTATCTGTTTTATATTTGACCAAGGGAAATCAGGCTTTCAGTTTTCAGTTACTAACATAAGTATGTGCACACTCAACTGGTGAATCAGCTTACCCAGGAATAATTTAACTGACCACAGTAACATGACTGAGATGCTGTTGAAAACCATGAAAAATCCAACTCAAACAAACTAATAATTAGTCCAAACATTATGGCATTGACCATATTGGTCAGCTTTGTACACTATTGTTAGAACTAACTAGCATGTATTTAGATTTATTGGACAACTATTGCCTAGATCAAAACTGTCTACTTATACATGAACTTTAAAATCCACTGTTTTATGTTTATTTAGTTGTCTTCCTTTTAAGCCTTGGTGCGACAAACAGTGACGACCAATCTTCAACAGATTGGACAACGTACACTGGAAAAGGCAAGCAGCCAGCCAAGTCACAGAAAACCAACATGGAGTCATCATCTCCATCATCATCATCAGCAGCAACATCTTCAGCTCCTTCCTCCAGCAACCAGTCTGATAAACATGTCCCAAAATGGTTCAAAGTGGGTAAGTAGTTTGATATAAGGGCCATGTTTTGAAACAACTTGTAAATAAAAATGTATGTATACCTATAGATAATAATACTGAAATATTGGAGCATTTTTGGTATCAAATACCGAAGACCACATCAGAATTCTGTTTTTGTATTTAAAGGGTTAAACAAAAAACAGATTTTTTAATGATGATATTAATTTACACATCATAATGGTGCCATGAATGCATGTAAATACTAGTATAGTTTAATATCATGTTATATTTATGTTCAGAATTTATATTTTTTTGCGTTTGTGACTTTTTGTGTTGTTTTTCATTGTAATGTTGTATATTATATTATTATATAATAAATTGAATATGGCATAGGTGTGTTGTTCGAATGGTTGCATTGTTTGATTGTATGAGAATGTATTCCACTCATCTCGCTTGCTCTGATAATACAATGTCACACAATCAACTCATGCGATACAACCCATCAGAACACAATTGTCATGTAAAAGTCCCAATATATTTAATAGTCACAGATTGAAAATGAATGATATTACTTGTGTAATTTTAATAAAATATAATTTTAAAACTTAATATTAATTTAAATAATCATTTAAAAACCTGTTTCTAATGTTCCATTTATTCTGCTGTCCAGAAATATTAAAATAATATTTTTATAGTAAATGCTTTTAAGAAAATAAATTAAACTGTTGTTTTTGTGTGTGCAGACATTTAATTAATATATTAATATAATACAAATATTGTAGCAAATGTGCAAAGCAAATATGTTTGATTAATTATTATTATTGACATTGTTGTTCTTTTGTCTGCAGGTCACAAAAAATGATTGGAGACTGACAGACTGCAGAGTTGAAAGAATCTTGAATAAACAAAGACTAATTTAATAAAGAAGACAATGTATCACAACTAATGTTGTTCAAGTGATGCATTTGTTTAATGTTGATCGTGTTGAGTGAGTTAAAAAAGAATAATGGTATACAATAGATGTTACATTATTCACAGATGTACTATTACCTTGTGATTGATTTGTCACATGTTTATGCAAAATAAATGTTTAATTGTTTCCTGGTAGTAGTTTATTGACAACAAATGTTCATTGTTAATGCTGTATTATTGTAAGTCATAAAAACAATAAAGGCAATAACGGCGGCGAATGGCCCTATGTCCAAATAGCTTTAATTATAATAGTTTAACAACCTTCGTTTTTACAGACAGAATGCTTATTTCTTTGTAACATACAATACTTTTCAAACACATGTTATTATAATGTAACCCATCTGATTACAGACAGCTGAGCGAGAATGTAAACCTTTCATTGCAAATCTCAAGAGTAAACACCATTTACACTATTACACAACAAATGCTCAATGTAACTTAAGGCACTTTATAACCATTATTTAACAGTCAGATTTAAAAGATAACTTATCGTTAAATCTCATATGTTTGGTAACTTAAGTCAAGTTTACGCATGTTATATTTAACAGCATTATCCAATATCTTTTGGCTCACATTAAGACAAAAGACAAGGTCGTACATGTTTACCACTGTCATCCAATATTTGTTATTGGGACCAAAACGGGAGCTGTATTGTGGCATTTGCTACATATTACGCGAAACAAATTTGATTAATTATTATAGTAATAATAATAACTAGTTCAGTGTTGTCATATCAAGTAAATACAACACAAATGTTTTTAAACCATGAAACACAAAAAAGTATACATAATAATGTTGTTTTTTCTACCCAGATGTGGATCATAAAAAAAGAAATATTGTGTTTTCCAATGCAGAACTAGAAATTAAAACAATTTGTATCGCACTGAAAAGTTCAAATTTTATTACCCTAATGAAAGCAGAGAACATTCTACATATTTTTTATACGTTAAGGTGTTGCATCGCATTAAATGCACGATTCCAGATTTACCACACGATGAACGAATTCATTCTGTGAGTTAAGTATAACCTAACCATTTACTGACCAATCATTCTATACATAGATGGTGACGTCACTACGTTATTGTCACCGGTGTGTACACAATGCTGACCAATGGCAAAGCTGAACGTATAATTGATCTCTTTCGCGCAGAAGCACTTTACAAAATGAATAGTGATATAGCGTACAAAGTAAAGCGTTTACAACAACATCCTGGTTGTATCTCAACATGTATATATATAAACAAATGGTTGACACTTGAGACAGTGAGTCGATATATACTGCACTTGTTTTAAACATTGTAATTCGCAATAAAAATGACAACTATACTTGTGTTGATGTTCATAATGTTCAGCTTATTTCCTATTGTGTCTATGGATTTCTTTGCCGATTTAGACAACATGGATATCGAATCTAAATTGAAAGACTTAGACAAGATGCTTTCATCTATGAGTAACGATGATGAAGACGATATAGACAAGGGAAGGTTTGCTCCCGGTGCTGATGGGGATTTAGGGGATGCTTTAGAAGCTCTTACAAATATGTTAGGTGGAGACACGAAATGTATATACGAGTGTAAAAATGGTAAGATGATAAATTGAGCCATTATTTTATTTTAAACTATACAGTTAAGTTACCATTACCGGATCATTACGCATAGCGGATCACGTTGATGTTCAAGAATGCGTATCGCGATCAATAGTTGACATTTTTAGATGATATTTTGCACACAGCATATTCAATGCATGTTCTTTAAAACGCAATGATTGAGTCGTAATCGGAGCTTCTCTTTGTCAAACATTTCGGTATGTTTTGCTGACATGTATATACGACTTTGTTGACTTCCGTCTCGTTTCCAAATCGAGGTTGAACATTTTTCGCGGCCACGTGCTATAACTCTGTTGGAAAGTTAGAAATTTACGCATTAATTTAAAGGCCATTAAGTAGTCTTTCTGCCTGCAAAAGTCCATTTCAGTTTTGATTTGTGTTTAACATTTTGCAACACCTTACATGAAATGAAAAATTAGGGCAATAACGGATCAAGCGTGATAATATGCGTATTGATAATATATTATATTAAAATATATGCAAATCTTGTTGATTCTTACAATAAATGATCTCAATCTTAATGTTTTATTTATGTTCCATGTTCAATATCGATGATTAGATATGATTCAAACAATTTACATGGTTTATAAGATGCCCATATCTTTTCGATCTATTTAGGATTTTCAACAGATAATTCACACAAGAACACCATGCGTAAAGTGTAGATACAAGATCACATATAGAAAACAATTAATAACACAAACAAATGAATATAATTTATAACTGACAATGTAGTTTGGTAATTGTAAACAACTCAGTTCATGTTTCGACATTTCAAATAGCGTGTTAGATGCCCCCTGAGTGGTTTCGATCACGTGATCCGTTATGGCTACAACTGATCCGTTAATGCATGAATTCTGCGGCGAACAAAAGGTATCACAAATACATGTTTCCTGCGTTTAAAAATGAGACTATGTGCTGAATCAGTGAGCAAAGGTAATATTTAATCAAACTGATGTAAAAGAAGTCTCAAAACATGTATTACTTTTCGCCAGAACAACTTTATTACGCTACTGATCCGGTAATGGTAACTTGACTGTATATAGTTCGTCAAATCACGATAAGACTTTCAGTTAACATAATGAAACTGTGTGGGCATACTTGTCCAATAAGTGACTACTTAATAATTAAGCCGCGCTTTGGCAAAACCGGACGAAATGCATATGCGTAAAGTCTCGTCACAGATTAGCCTGCGCAGTCCGCAAAGGGTATGCATGGACGCCACTTTCTGTCTTGACATGATTTTTGTTATAAGAGATTTCTTTTTATGAAAAATTCCATAAAAGCGGAAAGTAATGTTGCTGAATTGCGGACGGCTTAGGCTTATCAGGAACGATACTTTGCGCTCAGGCATTAAGCCAGATTTTCACAGAGCGCGGTCGTATGCTGACTTTGTGTCCTACTTGAATCGGGGGNGCCGGCCTGGGATTCGAACTCGATTACGTCTAGCGGTCTACAATGCCGGATCCGACTGAACACTGAAACTAAATTCTAAGTTAATCACTTACATATCTAATAATTTCTTGATAATTTATCAACAGATTACGTCAAAATTTGTAAAATGAACGAATATATATACTTAAATGTCCCCCAAAAATTGATCCACAATAAGATGAATAAAATTAAGAGCAATAGCACTTTTCAATAAAAAGTTGCAAAACGACACAATTAGTGAAGTCTACCGTCAGTGAAAATCATTAAACAGTTATTCTCATGAAAATGCACTCAATAAGAATCCATTCCTTGTCGATCAGTATCATTTATGTAAACTAATTGCTGTGATGACAGATGGAAATATTTATCTCATTGAAAACCCACCAAATATGCTGATTGTCGTATTGTCCACACATGCATTTTCATCAACTATTACAATTCATATGATTCTGTTTTTTTTTTATCATATTTAAAAAAAAAAAAATCTTAGCATACTTCCATTTGTAAGTGCGCAAAATCTTAGCATACTTCCATTTGTAAGTGCGCCACGAGGAAAGCACACCCGCATGTTGTCCAGCAGTGTCAGATCGTCATTGGTGAATGATTATAGTGGAAATGTTGCACACATTTCTAGTTGATTAGATATGTTAAGCCGTCTTTGAGAACTTACAATAATAAAAGTGTTCGGGTTGAAGAGCTTTTGAGCGTATTGTAGTAATGAAAGAAAATATAAAATACCAACTGAATTGAATTAATACATTTCATGAAGGCGGGAGTCCACAGCCCAGACGAAGCCACAAGCCTTTCTACAACGGATGTGGACCAGTAGGCATCCAGGTAACATACACGTACATGTAGACAAATAGAGTAACTTTACGGAAGTATCTCCTTAAAATGACTTGCGAATGTATATATGTATAATCTTGAACAAAATATTTGTTTACTAGTTGTGAAAAAAACAACAATTAACACCGCAAAGATTCATTGATAACCGCAACCATGTCACATCGCCCGTTAAACAATACCCGGTTATTTTTTAGTCTGCTTTTTTTACGTAGACGTGAAATACCTTAATATGTTCTAATTGGATTTGATTTCGTTCGCTTAAGGTTGACGTAGCAAGTTTAGCCGGATTTTCCTCGTGCTGTAACTCGCACGACATTTGTTATGACACGTGTAACAACCAGCGGAAAACATGCGACCAGGAATTTAAAGACTGTCTGTATAAAGCTTGTCGGAAACTAGACGAGAAGCGGAAACTTCCATACCAAGGTAAACGCTGGTGCATTGAACTACATGTAGCTATATATATTGCGTGCATTTAACCATGTATTACACAGCCAATAATCCCGACCAGGTCACTGAGGTTAAAGTACGTTATGAACTTGTTCTGTAACACATACACACAGTACTTATATACTTTATAAAAAAAATGCAAATATACATTAAATAGGCGTAAACAACAATAGACCTATCCCGGGTTGCACCTTACTGGAAACTCCGTAATACCTAGATACAAACAACGCTGATCCATTTTATCAACAGTGGCGGTTGAATTCAAATAATATCGGTTGATAAGGTCCTTGATTTTGAACGGATTATAAATGGGTAAGCCTTGTGTGCATCAGCAGATTAGTGGATTTTTCCTTAAGCCATTCATTCCGGTATGAGCCTAAAAATCAGTTTAGGCAAGAGTGCTGGGACACACTCCGGGTCCTGGCATAATGGCGCCTCAGAGGCGGAAGTACCTCATTAACTGCGAAATTCAATGCCATCAGATGAGTGGATTTCTTTCCCAAAAGCTACTTTATTCCAGGATACGTATATACCTGGGCAAATTTGATTCGAACGTTAACGTGAACTTATTTTAACCGTAACATTTCGAATGCTCGATGTAAATGTAGATGACATGAGTGAGAGAAAGAGATTCAGTTCAAATTTCACTTGATCATTATCAAAAACTGGTAATGCGTGTAAGTTAACACAAACATTTCAGAGTGTAAAGGCACGGCGGACATCATGTACAGCGGTACGGTGACGCTGGGCTGCTCTTCCTACCTGGACGCCCAGGGGAACGCGTGCACTTGCCAGCCACGTGCAGGGGCGACAAACCAGCACTCGGGTACCACTGGGTCATCGGAACGGAAAACAGAGAAAATGTCCGAGAGCAAACACGGGGATAGTAACTTGGGAAGTAATAAGAGTAAACGTGTTCCAAAGAAGGTTGAACTTTAATAAGTTTTAAGTATATTTTAGAAAAGTTGTTTTATTTTAATGCCAAAGTGTAACGCAACATGTGGTTGCGAGTGTGTGATAACAGTGATTTTATGGTGACTGTGATTTTCTTTATACCTAAATTTAACCAAATATACCACGAGTGTGAACTTAGTATAGTATTTCAAAATGACATGTGTTGTGTAAATTGTAATAGAACTAAAACTATGGCATCAGTATGAATCCTTTGCAATATGGTCGTTGAAAATACTATGCTTTTCTTTGTTGTATGTCACAAAATAAGAATCAGGTAGCACAATAATTGAGTATAAATATCATTTTAACAAGAGCTTGTCACAGTAGTGCCAAATCCCCACCGAAATGTGTTTGCTTGTAGGAGAACATTTGTTTTACAGAGTAGAATAATATTTGTAAAACATGGCACCTGTGTAATCTATTCCTATTTCAAGGATCAATTAGTTATATAGTGTTGGAGTTATGCTGTAGAGAATAAAATATATGGAAATGAAAGAAAGGGAGGTAATTAAGAAAGAAGACTATAAACAGTTACAGTTCTTGATCACTGTATTTTTCCTTAAACTCATCTGTTTATTTTTACAATGAATACTTCAGTGTTCAAATTAAAATATTATTGTAAAATTAGATAAAGGGAGATATTAAAAATTGAAAAGCTAAAATATTTACTATGAACATAAATTAAATATAATTTAAAATAATAAATAAATAAAAAAAGATAACAAAAAAAGGGAGATAATTCAAAAACTTCTACCAAAAGAGTTATAGTTCATGTTCACTGCACTTCTCCTAGTTGCCACCTGTTAATATTTCTAGTTTCAAGTAAATCCCTTCAGTGGATTTAGAGTTATACTCCGGACAAAAAATTACTTTGAAATTAAATAAATGGAGATAAGTCAAAAACTAAGGTAGATAGAGTTATTGTTCTTAGTCACTGCACTTCTCCTACTTGCCATCTGTTTATATTTCAAGTTTCAAGTAAATCCCTTCAGTAGATTTAGAGTTATGCTCTGGACAAAAATTAACTTTGAAATTAAATAAAGGGAGAATTCAAAAACTAAGGTACATAGAGTTATGGTTCTTAGTCACTGCACTACTCCTACTTGCCATCTGTTTATATTCTAAGAGATTTAGAGTTATGCTCCGGACAAAAATTCAGTTTAAAATTAAAAAAGGGAGATAATTCAAAAACTAAGGTAGATAGAGTTATGGTTCTTAGTCACTGCAATTCTCCTAGTTGCCATCTGTTTATATTCTAAGTTAAAAGTAAATCCATTGAAAAGATTTGGAGTTATGCTCTGGACAAAGTTTCGAACGGAAGGACGGACAGACGGACGGAGACTATTACTAAATCCCATCCGAAAATTTTTCGGTGGGGAAAATAAATGCACTAACTTTCATTTCAAACAATAGTACCATTGTAAAAAAGATGCGCCAATCAGTCAAACCAAATTTGAGGTAAAGATTGGACAAAGTCTAAACTGCATTCTCTTATTTGATCTTTGACCTTAAATTTTGGCCTTGACCTTCGACCTAGGGACTTGGTTAAAGTGTGCAACACTCAGTATGCTTGTAACTTTTGCAAAGGAATTTCAACATTCTTAATTTGCTCTATAGCATGTTTTGACGTTTGACCTTGATTTGTGACGTTCACCTGAGATCTAGTTCTTTTGTATGACACTCCGTCGCATCATGCTGATCACTTTTGCCAAGATAATTGAAAATCCCTCCATGCTGGACAAAGTAATGAAACTACAAAGTGTACATTCCTTATTTCCTACATTTAACCTTGAACATTGACCTTTACCTTGGAGCTACGAACATTCTTTTTGTTTTTAGACACTACGCCTCATCATACAGATCACTTTTTTAAAGATAGGACGGAGTGTCGCGCACAAGAACCAGGTCCTTAGGTCTAAGGTGAAGGTCACAATTCAAGATCAGATATAGGGAATTTGTATTTGACATATTGTCCCGAGTATAACTTTGTACAGCATTAGTTGAATTTGAAATAACATGGCACAAGCAATCAGCATAATGCGTCGGAGTGTCGCGCACAAGAACCAGGTCCCTTAGGCCAAGGTCAAGGTCAAAATCGAAGGTCAATGGTCAAATTTATGTATTTTCAATAACACTAAAGTGATTTGCATGATGAGACGTGATGTAGCAAACAAAAAGCAGATTTCTATAGTTCCAAGGTCAAGATCACAAATCCAGGTCAGAGACCCAGAACATAACTTTGTCCAGCATGATGATCACTTATGGCTACATGTTGTTATATGAAAATCCATCCATAATGTTGAAAATGCCAAAATTCGATCATTGACTTAATTTTTGACCTTGATCTTGGCCCTTGTTCTTGTGTGTGACTCCGTCTTATCATAATGATCACTTATTCCAAGTTATTTCAAAATCCGTCCATGCAGAAGTTATGTTTGTCTAGTTCAAATTTCCTAAATTTGACCTTGAGTTGTGACCTTGAAAATGGACAAAAAAGGACTTGCTTGTTACATGAAATGCTCTGGTGTTCCCAACCACACATTAAACAATTGTGGCGCTTTTAATACTAATTTTTTAATAGTTTATTTTATAAATGACTGAACACTAAAGAAAATAACCAGGTGTAAAGTAAAATGACTAAACAATCCTTAAACATGTATATTGTATAATAATTCAATTGAAATGAAACAAGCAGTGGCATTCAAAACAATCCAATGGAATATAAGATAAAATGTTTAAGAATATAACATGCACACAAAAAACAGTTTTCAATCACTTTCCCAAATCATGTCAGACTTGTACATACATGGCAGATATTCAATGCATGTATGATATATGTATATTATCAGACAGCGTTGGTGAAAATGGACATACAGGTTGAGAATGGAAAAGCAGAAACTTTGAAGCCACTAGACATTGGTTTAAGATTTAATTTGCTTAGAACATTCACTAAATTTGGCAGTAATTTGGCAGTGATGACTGCAACATAACGATAAGAAAACACGCCTAACTTAACTAAAAATCAGAAATCATAACTGTCCATTGTCACAATCATTAGCTCAGGCTTCAAAGAATAGCTTTGATGCCATAATGGAGGTTAGGAACATCTGACTACACATACTACATGTTATCTGCCAACAGAACACAGACCCTGGAACTGTTCAAACGAGTATTAGAATGTGACACAAAGAATGTTAAGAAACTGACAAGCACTAGATGGCTTTCACATCAGGCAGCGATGAAGAGATAATACCCAGATGTGTTAATGGGCCTAGAAAACAGTAATGATGCTAAAATTGACCAAGTTCAAATAGGTTCTGGACCACAGAGAGCGATTTTCACAATACAATGATGACAGACCATTGTAAGCCTTGCACACATTTATTGTGTCATGTATTGGGGCATTAGAGCCTCTGTCAGTATCTGGCTGATGAAATGAATAATAAACCAAACTTTGATTTGACAATAAGCACTACGGTGAAAATGAATACCACAAATGGCATGAGTTGTAACATAGTGAGCATAAGCGTCACATACAAAATGAAAGTAGCTGTCAAACAAGTGGAGTGTCAGTTTCTGGACAGTTGACTAGACATCTCAGAAATCATTGACCAAATCCATCTTCAATCCGACTACAGGTTTTGCTGAGTCATTAAATGAAGAACTGGAAGTGTGATCACTTGGGTTGGACATAGAGTAATGTTTAAATTTGTCTCCCTGACAACCAGATTTGAGAACTGCGAAGAAATACTCACCTGATCTTTTGCTTAAAGCATTGATCAGATTAAAGACAACACATATCGAGACTATGTCAACAGCGCGAAAACTCAATGCTGCGGCTGTGGTTTTACCTGCCAGTACTGCCAAGGTTAGGAAAGATGATTATCCATTAACAGAATTTAGATTAATGACAGCAATTAAATGTCAACTGAACAATACAAGTTTGTATTCCACAGGAACCTTATCAACAGACCGAAACAAAAATGAACACATTGTTCAAATTCATAAAATTATTATACTATTGGTTGTAGAGATACAAATGTTTTTAAATGTTATATATACAATTACTTACATATACATGTAATCACAACCATATTTTCTACATAAAACAGTCACTTTTTTTTTTTAAATAAATAAAAACAGATCAAAACATCTGAATATGTAAACAAGGGAATTTGAATACGCTCTACGATAATTTAATAATATACATGAACATAAATAGTAAATTCATAATAATAAAAGTTAAAAAATATGTTTACAGTGTCTTGCATTAATAATATGCTTTTCACATTTGAATTCTGATTAAATTAAAATAAGTTTTCAAATAACAAGAAATTCATACATCAAAGTAATTGCAATTGTAAAGAACATGGACAGAAAGTACTATATATTTAATAGAACACCAGGGTACACAACAGGACTATCACATCACAATAAATGTACTATTGACGTTTGAGTTAAGTTAATCACAAGTAAATGATAACAGCTAAAAGCATGATTATATGCTGTATTAGGATTCAAACTGCATCCCCATACACGGGTATAGGTGCTGCAGCAATGGAATATTTAGGAGGAGACATTATCACAAGTCGAACAAGGCATCTGGAGCCTTCGTTCCTTTCAATTCCAGGGCTGCCATCATCTGGGACATGGGCGTGCTGGTGACTAGGAAATATAACCATCTCATATGGGGGCGGGGGATCTTGGAATGCAGCTGTATTCAGCTGATCTATCGATGGAGTGTAGATTACTGGAATTGCAAGGACCTAATTTAAATGAAGATGAGCCTTGCTCCATGATTTTTTTTTTTTATAATGCATGTGCATGAAATGTTGTCCCAGATTAGCCTGTGCAGTCTGCACTTTCCGCTTTTATGATATTTTTCGTTTAAAGAAAGTCTCTTCTTAGCAAAAATCTAGTTTAGGCAGAAAGTGTCGTCTCTGATTAACTTGTGCAGACTGCACAGGCTAATTTGGGAAGACACTTTACGCACATGCATTAATCCCCCTTTTCAGAGTGAGGCTCAGATACATTACATAACGTAACAAAAGGTGTATTACACACATGCCTTATGATAATACCCAGTCTAGTTAAGCATTCAATTTTAATTCTGACTATTATGACGGTTAAACCAATGCGCAAATGAATCCTTAGTTAGCTTCAACTATTCTGATCATAATATACAAGATTTAAGTGTTCCATTTGTAACGGAAAGGGCATTTTTTTAATAGATATGGCTTCGTGTGGTCATATTTTATTAAATAATTTACAACAGGTTCAATAAATTCTAAAGAACTCTGCACAACTGCAAAATTATGCATCATCAGTTACAGAGGGGATATTATATTAACGTGATAGTCAAGATGACGACGTCAATGCTGAGACAGGTATTAATACCCTCTATAAGCCATCTTGACTCTCACGTGATTACGCCCTATGAGTAAGAACAACTACTTCAACCTCAAAGACAACTTACTGGAACAAGTGTGGAGACAAGCCTCAGCTCGATGTTGAGACAGAGTGTCATCTCCATTCCTCAGTTGCCGTGACAACAGCATTCTACCCAGGATGGCCGTCCCAACCATGATGATCATACCACAAACTAAAATAGCATTAAATTATAAAGAAACTGTTAACTATTGATAAATATTGTAAATCTTACATAATGAAAGAACAACAGTTTAATAGCTCATCAACAAAATGCTAATGCTAAAAAGTGTTGACATTAAAATACCAGTAATATGCAAATTACATGCGCATCAACTTTACAGTTCAGTTGATAACACATACAAAACATAATCCAACTTAATTTAAGAAACATAAAGTGTATCATTACCGGAAGTAAAATGGGTATAAAAATTATATGCCTATCTTGTTATGTTATCTGGTTAAGTACAAAAAAACGGGTTATTTATATATAAGTGTGTCAATGGTTGACATGTATAACAATTGGGAGAAAAATAATCATTATGCAAGACTTAACATAGTTTATAACTTTCAAAATTCTGAAACCTTACCCATTCCTAGAACGCACAGCATGACGGTAATTGAAGTATTTCCTTTGATTGCGTTTCCAATGAATACACTTCCCAGTATGAGCATTATCACCCCCAGGGATGCAGCGCATATGAAGCCAACAAGCATCTGCTTCCACAGACGTCGACCACCAGTGATACCATATTTCAACAAGTTATCACTGCGCGTCCGATGAGCAGATTCTCTACAGACGTGTCCTTGGGTTCTCTCTACAGTTATTGGAGATGGATCATCCATATTCCTATTAGTTACTACAACTTAATGAAGGTATATGGATCTATTACATGTTCACTGATGTTTATTGACATCTTAATTCCGCTTTGTAGTTGTTGGTATAGTCAATTTAAAACTGGATTTTCATGAAAATAGACTGTATTGTTTTGAAAAAGTAACTGAAAATGAAACAAAGTGTTATTGTATTTTTCATTTGAAAGAACCCCCCATCATGTTATATCTATTTTTGTCCATATATATACATGTGATGTTAATTATAAATAATGTTGTAACATTCTATTAAATTCCACGAATATTCAAATTAATATTATATTTAATCAGTCTAAATTTAATGTTATAATAAATTCCAGCAATAGTTCACATTATATTACGTGAATAATAAATTTAATATTATGTTCATTCCAAAAACATTCGACTATCCGAATACCAATATATCCGAAAATGCATACAAGTATTATACAATACATTATTTTACTGTAAAAGAAATCGGTTGTGCAATGCATACTACGAAAAAAGAAGTGCTCGCTTCTTACTATTTTAACAATATTGCCAACTTAAGAAGATACTTCACCAAGTCAAAAATCTGAATGTTCCGTTCAGATGACATTTGCTTGGGTCGATTCTGACGGGTTTTGCATCTTTTGCTTTCGAGCACTAACTCTGTAGCCAAACCCAGACAGAATTATTTATCGTTCGGAGCCACTTTGCTCTATACGCAGATGCACGGGTTCGTGAATACCGTGCAAAGCGCTTTAGGTAATTAATTTTAGAAAACATTTTAACACATTACATAATTATAGATAAAAATCTAATTTGAACGAGTAACAATTATGAGAATTTAATGTGGTGTTTATATTCTGTTTACTCAGTAATTAAATTACAACAAGTTGCCATGGAATTGCCAAAGGTGTTAACGATTGTCTCAATTTGTTCACAGTTTGCGCCCGGTCCTATTGTTCGACTTTCGACAAACATCATGGGTTGAGAAGTTTCAAATATGCGTGCCAGAATCTTAAATGTATATAAACCGGATTTTACCATAATATATAATCCATCATTGCGGTGTTGGTGTTATTGATTAGTCGACGTAAGGGTAAGTAGGCTCTTTTGTGCGTTTCAAATTAGATCTATTACGTTGTAATATATAATATAGACACATGACACTACTTTGTATTATATTTTGTGTATTTACATGATGTACATTGGTATAACTGTCTGCTTTCAAATCCCTACATTTTTCTTTATGTAATTTTAAATAATGTAAAGTGAATGTTGACAATATGTTGAATTTTGCAAAAATGATAGCATACAAAATAGTAGATACTTTAAAGAACTAAAGAAGAATAGGGTCAGTTTAATAAACATGTCAGGTAAGTGGAAACAACTGTTTTTAAACCTTATATTCCTGATAAGTATTTTTTATTATTTTATATAAAGAATGAGCTATGTTCATCTAGATAATTATATTAACATTTGGCGGTTAATTGTTGTTTTTCTTTTAAATCAAATGATAATTTAGCTAACTTTCTATACAATCTATACACTTGTTCTGAATAGATCCACTTTAATACACAGGTGGTTTGCTTTGTCTATGATAGTAATTGGTGGAAATAAATGGTAATGACATAGCTTTAATTGAAAAAGGCGTCTGTTTTCTAAATAAGTGTCTTATCCACAAATTTCCACTCGTATTGAACGATTGTGACAATAAAGCATCAGAATCTACAGCAATATCTGACACAGTTGCATAGTACATTTGTCGAGACCCATTGTATATCCCGTAAGAACTACATTATTATGCCCCCCCCCCCCCCTTAGAAGAAGAGGGGGTATATTGTATTGCTTGATGAAGGTCGGTCTGTGTGTCTGTCGGTAGACCAGTTTGTTTCCGATCAATAACTTGTGAACGGATTGACCGATGGGCCTGATACTTCACATGTGCATTGGCCTTGGACAGAAGATGACCCCTATTGAAATTGGAGTCACTAGGTCAAAGATCACTGCCAAAATAAGTGTGAACATCGTTTCCTATCAATAACTCGTCAACAAATTGACCGCTTGGTACTTCGCATTAACTAATTGGTTTATTTACCCTCGGAGACTTCGGTTATAAAAACCATTGTCCGAGCACTCTGCTTAACATCAATTCTCTGCTGTAAAAAGGCAGTGTTCAGCCCGATTTTACTTGGCTGAACCATATTTACATAGGGACTTTGCAGAGTGGGTGCGGTGCTTTAGTAAAAATCTAATTATTTACAAATATCTTTACATAAGACTAGACTGTTAGAAAACGCTTTATAAACGCTAATATAACTCATCAGTGAAAAATCTATACTTGCCTAACAATGCGGAGATAGCAGCTTACTATTGGCTAATAGCACTTTGCATGTGCCTTGGATAGTAAATGATCCCTATTGAAATTGGGGTCACTAGGTCAAAGGTCACAATAAGTGTGAACATTGTTTCCGATCAATAACTCTGTCAACCAATTGACCGATAGACTTGATGCTTCACATGTGCATTGACCTTGGACAGTAGATGACACATATTGAAATTGGGGTCACTAGGTCAAAGGTCAAGGTCACAATAAGTGTGAAAATCAAGGCCCTGTTTTGGGGGCATATGTCTCTGACTGCGAAAGTCTTGTTCTGTATTATCTGATCAAGAAGCACATCATATTTTAGCACACGATATTGCTCTTTCTGAGTGTAAATATTGGTATTTTTCACAGCCCTACAATCATCATGGCAACAGATGGAGTCCTAGGTTATGACGTCATATTTAGTGATGAGCCAGACCGGAAGTATGTGTGCCCCGTCTGCCTGGTGGTAATGCGCGATGCTGTGCAGACGACATGTGGACACAGGTTCTGCAGAGAATGCATACTCCAAGTGGCAAGGTAAATACAGGTTTATATAATATGATTGTAGGAACTGAGCTATACTTAAATAGCAGGGCATTTTGTCTTACTACCTTTGGGTTTCCCCCTGCCCCTCCAGGTTGGTAAAACCAAAGTGAAAATCTGTTGAAATCTAATATTTAATATTGATTATTTTGGCCAATATATACTGCCAAATGAATACGCTTTGCTATAAAACCATATTAAGAAGATGTGATGGTCGTTTTGTGCATTACCAGTTAGTGCCACTGATATTTGTGTAGGGAGGGATATTTTGTCCCACTTTTTGTTCCTTAACTCTGTAAAATTCAATGAAATAAGACACTTTGAATCATATAAGTATGATCTACAAGCATCATGTTTAAAAAAAGTTATCATGGCATCCATAACAGTTACTTGATAAAAAATGGCTATGTAAATAATGTTCAATCGTTTAATATATTTTGTATGATAAACTGAGAATTGGAAACATAATTATCTAAATGAACAAAATTAAGTTACATATCAAAATAAGCATTGATAGGGAACAATAATGCCTAACATATTTTCCAATAGCCTGACTAGGGACTTCTGTTTTTAAATTTCAAATTAATGTGTGATGTAGTTTTTATGTATGTCATGTGATTGTTCTTCATATTTCATCATCAAAAACAAGTAAACATAAATAGCAGTAAATAAAAACATTCAGTCACAGACTGTGTCAGACTTAAAGATGCATGCATGTTGTAACTTTATAATCAGTTATTGCTGAATATTTGTATATGTTAATGGCTCTATTTCAGTCGGAGCCATCCAAAATGCAAATGCCCAGTTGACAACACATGGTTTAACATACAGCAAGAGGTAAGATTTCAAAAACAGTCAAATACTTGCTTTCAGGCAGAAGATTTTCTATGTAACTTACAAGTTTGTTGTATGTATAAATACAATTAGTGAATTGTTTGAACTTTTCAACAAAATAATTTATTTGACTTTTTGTCATAGGTTTGGTAGAGTTATGTTTTAAACTCTTACATAAGCAATCATAGAACAGCACATTTTTTGCCAAGATATACTTTTAATGTTATGCACTGATGCAATTATTCCAACAACAAATGTCATCTTTCTGTGCCTAGATGTTTCCGGATGTTGCGGTGCAGAGGGAGATCTTATCCCTGGAGGTGAAGTGTGACCAGGTGTCGGCTGGGTGTCCGTGGCATGGAGAGCTGAGAGACCTGCAGGTACGACGGGCTGTCACATAATTTAGTTGACACAAATTAATTTATTATTTTGAGCACATCAAAAGCCTATGGCTAATTGAGACACTTTTGAGTCCTTTTCTGTGGTATAACCAGTAGTTGGTGTCCTAAGATCTTGATAATGCTGCCAGAGTGGAGATTGAACCGAGGACATGTATATGGAGGAATAAAAGTAAAAGTAATGTACACCAGGCAGACACCATACACACTATGAGGCCACAGCTTTTACATTATTTAACAGTGTACTTTGATGGTTGTTAACCTTGTTTATCATATTATGTCCATTAGTCCATATTTTTAGTATACCACACTATAAGGAAAGGTTATGATGGGTAAATGTAAATTTTTGATGGTGAATTAACTTTTGAAATTGTATGTGAAAATTTGAAAATTGGTAAAGGCTTTCTTAAGCATAAACTCAGTATAGAACTTACGGTAAACAGTTTTTTTTCACTGAGAAACACACTTTTCTTGTTCTAATCTACAATGTCTTATTACCATATGCAATTTAATAAAATTAATAAATTCAATTGCATTGCTATAACAATTTAAATACTAAACTCCATTCTATTTGTTTTTAAATTAATGCTCATGCTATATTGAACACAATATAATTGATGTTGATTAATATTTATATTATAATATAAATGATGTTTACTTTAAGAATCATCTGTCAGATTGTGGCTTTATCGAAGTCGAGTGCGAGTTTGGATGTGTCAGGCAAAAGGTGCTGCGGCGAGAACTCAACAGTCATCGTGTGACTTGTGACAGACGACCAGTCACATGTGGACACTGCACTGATAGCATGCCTTGCATAGAGCTTACAGTGAGTGGAGAGATGTTTTATTTTTAAATTCCTGTTTGATCCCTAGGCAGGGTATCTTGCCAAGTATATTACACAGAGAAAACCAAGTCCTGCTCATCTTTTTTTTACCTAGAAGTTCACATTTGTTGTTCTTAACTAATAATAAGCTCAATTCTGCATTTGTTTGTAATGTTCTGTTCATTCATCATGTGTGACTATGACAACAGTAACTATTTGCTTTCAGTGTAAACTAGATATTTACAGTAACTAACGCTAAAACATTACAATTTTTAAATAATTTACTCAATTTATTTGAATAAATGGACTCTTTACTGTTGGTATTAAATGTACAGGATACACAATCACACTTGAGCTATAAGCTAGTGCATGTTATTTTGTGTCACTCTGCACAAATGTACATGTATGTAAGTCTAATCAACCCATGCCAAGCAGATAAAGCATACTTTCAGCTGTAAGATTGAAATCGTCTTGATATACAGTTTATATATTATTATTAATTATTATAGACATTAATTTCCTGTTGCCCTATATTGTGCAAAGAGCACAAAAATTTTGATATAAATGTGCATGTTACATACCAATAATTCATGATTGTTATTTCCTTATTTATAGCGCCACCAGTTGTTGGACTGCAAAAAGCTGCCCCTGAGCTGCACCCAGTGTGGTCAGTGTGGGGTACAGAGGGATGGAATACAGCGCCACCTTGACCTTGACTGCCCCAAGGCCACCGTCCCCTGCCCCTACCTCAAGTACGGATGCACACACAAGGTGAGTCAGCATGGAGTATGGAGTTAATATTCTATATATACAGCTGTTTAGATTAAACAGTCTGTTACTGACTAACCATGTTACCAAGAATGTTTTCCGCATACTGTGGATTTATGTTTATAAGAGATTTTATTGAAATAAAAATAAAAAACTTAGAAATTTTCATGTTGGATTAGACTGCACATGCTGATTCAGGACAAAACTTTACACACATGGATTAAGTTCGTTCTAATAAAACACGCCTCATATATTTTATATTAAAGGGACTGTAAACCACGAATGACGAAAAAAGAAAAGTTCTAAAATACTGTATTTTTTACAATTATTAGTTTATATTGATTAAAATATCACAACTGGTATATTACATTACTTGAAAAAAATTCATATTTTTAGTATATTCGGTTATAAAACTTGATGTGAAATTGAAAGTGCATCGCGAAAATAGGTGACATAACGATGAACACACTATAAATAACGCAAGTAGATTGCTCATTTTACATAATTATAAACTATATACAATTCACTACGCATGCACAATTTGCATTCCTGGGTTAACTAAGTGACGATGATGACCAATCTACTTGCGTTATTTATAGTTAACTGGTACTTAATACATACACAGTAAAAATAAAAAAATAAAGTAAAAATAAAAGAACAACTTTTTTCAAGTAATGTTATATACCAGTCGTTATATTTTAATCAATATAAACTAATGATTGTAAAAAAATACAGTATTTTAGAACTTTTCTTTTTCGTCATTCGTGGTTTACAGTCCCTTTAAAATGTCTGTATGAGATGGTATGACTGCTTTCACAGAATATTCTGTTATAATGTTAAGATATATCATGACATGATATGATAATAGTATTGAAATATGTAATGACTTGTTTTTGAAGAAACAATAAAACAGAGCAGAATGCATTTTAATTTGTTTTGGTAGTAAACATTATTTCAGTATGTAATTTGCTACAATATAACATGTTCATTTATACTTGTCAAACTATCATTTAACACCAATAACATTTATTTAATTAACAAACAAATACACATTTTTTTTATAAAGTGACTTTTTCACAGATTTTGGCATGTTTTGAAATTGTTATTATATTCTTTAAATTGATAAATGTATACATCCGAACTAAAAAGCTCCAGTATATAACAAGAATACAATTAAAGAATAAAAAGTGATCCACACCTGAGCTCGAACCACTGACCCTTGGGGTATAAGCCTAACGCTTGAATCTTGCCCATACGTGCTGCTACAGTTCATTATGTTTTTATACTTTATATTAAGCAATTCAGGTAGTGTCACAAAATATAATGATAAAAACTGAACTTTCAAATTATTCAATCGTTTTTATGTTTGTAATGCTTTATAATTCTCATGTTTTTAATTTGTCAGACGATGCATATTATGGATATTTTAGAGCATGTTAAGTGCTTAGTATCATTGGTTCCTCGCAAATAACATAACTCATAACTACAACAAAAATGTGCAAATCTGAAACAATATTTTTCAATTTTGTCAATTTACCAAACTGTGAACAGGTCCCTTTAAAAAAAAAAAATGCTTATTTGCAATCCCGAACCTTTGGATTAGTGTGTGATGATAAAGTGGCAATATATGAATAACTAACTAAGGCAAGTGTCTTTCTGTATCAAGGTGAATTAATTTACCATTTGATTGCAGGGAAAGAGGGATGAAGTGTCCAACCATGAGAAGATGGCTTCTGAGAAGCACCTTGCGATGTTGAAGCTGCAGACAGAGCAACAGAACTACCGGATGAAGGTCTTGGAGACTGAGATCTCACAGCTAGCAAGGTACTCAATATATTTGAATTTTATTTGCTTTATTTGGAATGAGTATGCTATTGTGTCTGTTGTGGTTTAAATTATTAAAGTTACATAAGTTTAATTTCATGTGAATTATAAATAAGAAACATGATGTGTTTCATGTTATCTGTTCAGATTTTGTTTCATGTTTTCACTTTGAACACATTTTAATTGATAACTTAGAGAGAACTTTAAAGAAGGCAGGGAATTTGAATCCTTTATAATAAAGTGTTAAAATGAAAAATAGAACTTTTGACATGAATAGTTTAAAATAATGTGCATGCTTTCTTTGCAGCTTGTTGGAGAGCCAGAAGCTGATGATGGAAGAAAAGATTATAACAATGACCGAACATCAGCGCCATTCATTCAACGGTCGACTGCAGTGGAAGATCAGCCTCGTTCCAGGCCAAACCAAGTACACGAGCCCCTCATTCTACACGGGATTGCCAGGCTATAAGCTGCACATGTGCCTCGAGCTGAAAGGTCACATGGAGCGTGATGTCAGCTACGCCTCGATGTTCGTCATCCTCGAAAAGGGGGAATATGATGATGAGATATTGTTCCCATTCAATGCCCGAGTGAAAGCAACGGTCCTCAGCGTTGATCCGGACTCTAGTACGAATGTGCCACCTGTTCTGATACACTGTAGGAACATCCCACGATGCCACGCAGAGGGAGTAGTATTCAACAGTCTCCGAGGTCGACTGAGGTTCATGCAGACTGATCAACTCTTGAGTAGCCAGTTTTGTGTTAACAACACTATTTTCTTGGGGATCAAGGTGGCTGACACATAGTGACTGGCATGAATAACCTGAGCAAGGCTGACATGAACAATTAGGGCTGAAACACACAAGTCACAACTCTGACAAGAAACTACTTACGACTGTGGAGAAAATTGTTTTATTATTGCTGTAGTTATAAGATAAATTCATCTGGAATAACTATCATGTCCTCCTTTTCAAACCAGTGTAAATGTATGTGCAGCATAATATATAATTGTTTTCTACCATTTGATACATGTTCTGTTTTGTTATGTACTATATTTGCTATGCATTTTAGTGTATATAAATCATGTTAATTTGTGTTCAGTTCTTTCAAAGCACGTACTTCATTAAAATTGGGATTATCAGCATATGCTAGCTATTTTCTACTTACTATAAAATAATGTATATTATTATGAGTAATATATTGATTATTGCATACTATTTAAACATGTAAGATGTATGTACATTTACTACCCTCTTTTATTATAAAACATCGACTATTTCAATGCAATATTTGTCTTTCATAATCAGGGTAATATTATTGTCTTTCACCATTTAATATGCAGTTTTGATATTGTGTGCATGTAAAGCTAATGAATTGATTGATTTTGCTATGCATGTTCTATATTCTACAAAATATTTTCTATTGAATTGGAGTTTAAATGCATTTATGTTTCTATTTTAAAGTTACTTAATAAAATAAAAACAAACACATGTTATTGTTGTAGTTTTATTGAACTATTAGAGTTTCACAGTTTTTGAGCTCCGAGATTTTTTTTTTAAACTAACAAATCTGTTTTGGTAATACTTTTATTCTATAAAACTTTTTCATATTAAAACGTAAGAAAAATTAATTTCTTTGTAAACTTTTACTTTGACAGAATTTGTTTTTGAGGAAATAATGCTAAGTATTTTCATAGCAAAGGCAAAATTTCGAAATTAACAGCACGACAGGCAAAAAGTTTGCTTATGTTCCACAAATTTCTGTTCTTATGTTATATAAGATAACTGTGTTTCCCATCACTAAAATATATATCTGTGCACTGAAATGTTAAGAACCATTAAAACGAATAAAGATGGTGTTAATCTCACATGGTTTTAAACCATACAAGCAAATACAAGTTTCTTTAGAATGTCAAAAAACTAAATATATTCCTCCTTTGTGTCTTACAAAGCATACATATATTGAAGACCCGAATTTAAGCCTTACTTTTTTAGCCTCCCCCCCCCTCCAAACGCTTGACACAGACGCACAGCCTTGACAATCAATGCTGTATTTTACGGAATACCTTTTAGGCCATCGTGGTTACACATTAAAATCCAGAGGGCAACAATGCGATAGTATGATGGCAACAATGCGATAGTACGATGGCGACAATGCGACAGTACAATGACGACAATGCGACAATACATTACAACAGTAAGATGCAAAAATTTGATGGCGACTGTGCGATAGTACGTTGGTGACAATTCGATGCGCAGTGCGATCGTGACAATGCGATTATATGATGACGACAGTACGATGACTATCGCATTGTTGCCATCATACTATCACGTGTCGCATTGTCGCCATCGTACTATCGAATTGTCACCAGCGTACTATCGCATTGTCGTCATCATACTATCGCATTGTCGCCCTCTGGATTTAAATGTGTAACCACGATGGCCCTAACGGTATTCTGTAGTATTTAGACTTCTAATCTCAAAGTTAAAACCTATACGGCCGAAATGTGGTTCTTGTACCAGACAAATAGTGTTAAATAGGTATCCATTTGTTCTGTTTCATTATGAAATCCATACAGAGCAGAAAAACCTTACTTATACAAAAAAATTGCTATAGTTCTTCATTTGACCTCAAGGTATGACTTTGTAGGTATTACTACAGTTTTTATACATGATATAAAACTATAAAATTACGTCAAAGCACTGTCAAATTATAGAATCGTCAATCCCTATTTTGGTTATTAAGAGCCCAATTTTTTCATTTAACTTTAATCAGAGTATGACCTGACCCTCAGTTAGTAGCCTAGTGGTTATATTGAGCATGACATGTGGTCTCACACAGGTGAACATTTCCTTCAAAGTATTGACACATAGACGGGACAAAGTAGTACTGTATAGCAAATCTTAACAAGATAGTGATATCTGAGTACGAGTATATAAATATGAAGAAAATCACATGTTCTACAACATACATAAGAAATTATCATAACATATACATTGTAATATTTTGATAACTCGTAATCCTCTAATTTAAATGTTGGTAGAACTGAATTACCCCTATGTCAATAGTAGAAAACCCACATGCATAAGAAAATCAACATGTTTACCAATTTTTGTTTTTTGGATTCAACAAAAAGAATGTATTGTCAGTTGTGATTTCTTCACACAAGCAATTTCAAAACAGCATAACAAAATAAACAGCAAACATTTACAAAACTGTACGACAGTAAAACAGTATTGAGTCAAAAAACCTTGTCAATATACGCTGTAGCACACGGAGATATTCATTTTGTTCAAGTTTGAAGGAATCTCATGAGAAATTTAAGAGGATTTGCGCACAGAAGAGTGTGATGGATTAAAGCATGCATTCACACATGCACACACGGACACGTAACATTTTAATATCCAAACGCCTTTTCACAAGAATGTCACATCCACTCTTTATATTTGACAAGTATTATATCACAACCCCATTTGCTTTTACATGATTCCATATAAAATATTCCCATTTGATCCACATTTCCCATTCATAGTTTACATTTTGACTGCATTTTTTCCCCATTTGCAACTAATAATTTCATTTTACAGCTCCCATTTTACAAGCATTATTTATTTTCCCTTTCCACTTTTCCCATCCTTAGTTCTCCTTTAAAATGTATTCTTAACCATTTGCAATACCATTCATCCATTACATATCCACAGTTCTGATTTCACAAGCATCATTTATCATCCATAATTCCTATTTAATGTTTTCTGTCCCATTTTAAACCCACACATTCCATAAATCCCAAATCCCATGTTACATGTGATATTTCTCAATTGAATCAATTCCCATCCCATGTTTCCCATGTCACATCCATGGTTCCCAGCCTGCCCTTCACATCCCATGTTTCCCATGTCACATCCACAGTTCCCAACCTGCCCTTCACATCCCATCTTTCCCATGTCACATCCATGGTTCCCAGCCTGCCCTTCACATCCCATGTTTCCCATGTCACATCCACGGTTCCCAGCCTGCCCATGTGCGGCCCAGGATGTTGGGGTCTGTAGCCTGGTCCAGAAGCACAGTCACCTGCTGTTCAACGCTGAGGCCATTTTCTGGCAGGTGAGACCGTGCATTGTCCTTAAGACCCAGGACAACATTCTCAAAGTCCTTGTAGGCTGGCTTCTTGCAATGACCCAACTTGAGTTCATCTCTAAAATTGGGAAAACAATGATATTACAAGTAAATGGTTTCAGTATGTATTTAGTTTAAACCTATTTATTTAAGCTTGATTGCATAGAAAGCCTAAGGCTTTTTTGAAACGCTCTTGAGTCTGTTTCTGGGACTAGAAAACTTTTCAGTATGTAAAGTATATGAGTTGATCTATAGGGAAAACAATAATAATATTTTGTTTCATTTTGAGCAAAATGAGTTATTAAGGCAATTTGTATAGATATAACATCAGACATTTTTTTTTATTTTTTTTTAGTAGCTAATAAATCAAATTTTCAAAAGATTATTACATACCAGGAATCTAAATGGAAAACAAATGTATAAGTATAAAATAAATGATTTCATTGAAGCCATCTAATACTTGCAGTGATAATTTTTTGTTGTAATGAACATGTCAGATATTCTAAATATATACTAAAATTGCAATATATTTTTATCCAGTTTTTTCATTTCTCAGAAATTACCTGGTAATATATGCAGAGTTCGCTCCCCTGAGTTTCCTCTTCACATAATGAATCTTCTCCTTTGGATACCACTCCATGGTGTCTCCTTCCTGCTCATACAGCTCAGCGTCTGCAGCAATAGGAAACAAATGCATAAAGTTTTCTTGTTTTTCAAATACTAGAATAATGGAAAACATGTTGTGGTATGGTGTAGCATACAAACTAATTTGGTTAATTCAAAATGTTTAATGATAATCTTTTTATTGAGTTCGCTTGACACAGTTATGTTATATCATGAACTATGATTCAATAATACTTGTAAAATTCAATGTTATTTGAATATGAAGTAGTATTGAACCAAAATATTGTATGATATTATGATATTATTGTGTATATTACACTGTATGGTTCTGTTTTTGATATAAAAATTGATAGAACATATTAAGCCGTTTTCATTAATTGTATCAGTCATACTATAAAACAGTTATAGACTTTTGATCAGTGTAATATCGCTGTTGCCTCCTTCAATATGGATTTTGATGTGCGCAATCACACACTTTTGTACATATTGTATCATAGGTATCTTACACTCATGAAGACAAATATACTTTTAATTAGTAAACAATTCACACTCAATGAAAGTTTAGAACACATATTACAATAGTACGCTGTATATATGAGCCTCGCTCTGTGAAAAGGGGGTTTAATGCATTTGCTAAAAGTGTGGTCCCAGATAAGCCTGTGCAGTCAGGGACGACACTTTCCGCTTTAATGATATTTTTTTGTTTAAAGAAAGTCTCTTCTTGGGCCCCCAAAAAAAAAAATAGGTCCTTTTCCGGTCGCCCGACCGTGTCTCCCGAATCTGTTCATTTTCGTTCATTTCGCAATATAAGATGTAATATAAAGCAAACAAAGCATAAACATGTATATACATGGTGTTTTAAAGTTTGCAATATGTTTGAAAAGTATGATATGAATAGGTGTACTAACATTAAGTACTTTCTAAGCAAGCGAGAAATTGCTGGTAATGTTGAAAAAAAAATTTTGAACACTATAAGGAGTCATGGTTACAAGATGTAAATAGAGAAAGAGCCCGTAATGGAGATGGACAAAACAAACTTAGATTTTATAGAATTTTTAAGCAAATATATGAGGTTGAACCATATTGTTTACTTGTGTATAATAAAAGGCATTGAGGGGCTTTAGCAAAGTTTCGAAGTGCATGGTACAGCTCCAATAAATGTAGAAATTGGAAGATATACAAATACACCTCATGAATTAAGAAAATGTAACTTTTGTAAGAGTATAGGTATAAGTGTTGTGGAAAATGAAAAACATGTACTGCTTGATTGTCCATAATATAACGGGGTTAGACAAGGACTCATGACTGAATTACAATCTCAGTTTGAAAATTTTGATATTGATGATAAGTTAATAATTATATTGTCAGACAATAATATAGTTTACATAGCTGCCAAAACCTGCGTCCTGATATTAGACAAACGCAAAGAACATATCTATTGTGAAATTAATTGATTTTACCTTTTATTACTTATCTAGTGTTTTAGTGTATATATCTGATGCATTTTATGAACATGCATTTTAAAGGAGTGAATCTGTTTTTTAAATATTTTATCGTGTAGACATGTAATTTATGTTGATAGATATCAAGTGATATTAGCTTTGTACTTACAGTGCCTATGTGTTTTATCGTGTAGATATGTAATTAATATTGCATCACTTCAAATATTTAGTAAATGTTTTTAATGTTGATAGATATCAAGTGACATTAGCTGTGTACTTACATTGCCTATTATGAATGGCCATGTGTGCTTATTTTATAATATTGTAGATATCATGTTTTATAATGAAGTACATGTGGATGAGACAGTAATAAATAAATACAGACACCGACATTCTTTTAATCCACATTGTTTTGGGGACACTTATTGTGATAATTGACATCAATTAACAAAGTGTCTCGCCCAGTGTCATGTCCTGTTTTCTATTAGCCGAAATGGAGCTATTTGATTCACTTTAATCCTCCGTTTGAATTTGAGCACTTCAGCTTAAATCCAGTCTTGACCAGATTTTCCGGTAAAACACTACACATCACATTATCTGTTTCAATAATAAACTACCTTAAAGAGCGTAACGTCAAAGATACAGCATTCTCTTCGCTACAAAGTTTTCCTTCGACAGTGTATACACCCACGCTAATTTTGGCATGCTTTTTACCAGGAAAATACATGAGCAATACATGTTGCTGGCGTAAGCGTCTGGTAAGCATTAACATGGGAAAAATCATAACACGCACGCTTTACATGCGTATGGCGTGACGCTGTACATTGCCGCATAGTTTTCGCATGCTTTTTGTGGTGGCAAAGGAAATACATGTGGACTTTTTATTTAAAGCTAGAAAGTGTGTTTTGGATTACAAAATGTGTATTCTCATTTGGGAATTCAACAAAACCTTTATATTATATTTATAATGGATTCAACATTAAATTTCAATATTAACTTTGTTAAAACGCTTTACGTGTCGAAACAATGTTTTGATAATGCTCGAAAAGCACAATTTCCAGGAGGATTACACCCCATTGCTATCAACAGTCTCGTAAGTAACTGGCCACGATTTTATCGTAGGGCCTGATCAGTGTGGTAGGTATAACAAAGCCATAAAACTGCAATAAACCAGTGAAATTATCGATTGATAGTGACACGGGGTGATTCACAGCTGTTCCATTTACTACGCCAGGGGGCGGAGTTTCGTCGATTCGGTCAGTTGATTGACTTAGGCGTGTATTCAGTAATAAACAGAAGCCACTTTGATAGCTCTGCGGATATGATAATTGCCAGATTTTAGGGCGAAGTGATTATTGCCGGTGCTTTTGATCCGGGCGATTAAAGGGAAGCCGCGGCAATATAATCGCCCTCACTTTGCCCAGTTGCTTGATCCCTGAGCCTCCCATTCTAGTACCCAAAAGACAAAAAAATAAAAAAAATATCAAGGAGACCGGAAACGGACCTATTATTTTTTGTTTGGCCTTAGTCAAAATCCAGTTTAAGTAAAAAGTGTCGTCCCTGATTAGACTGTGCGGACTGTTTATGCACATGCATTAAATCCCCTTTTCACAGCTAGGCTCATATTTATAGCAAATACATTGCACCTGGACATTTCAGCGCCCGGTGGTCATACAGAAAAGTTAGTGCCATTATGCGTACCTTCTTGTTTGAGATCCTGAAGCTGTTTCTCTGCATATTGCTGAAAGAATAAAGATACATTAACCATTGCTGTATAAATGATGATAATATGACAGAGGAGATACAAGTATGGCTTTGTATCATTATTTCTGTATTTCAAAGCTTATTATATCCTTCTGTGCTGAAAGTGCATCACGTTATCCCTTGATTAGGTCTCAAATAAAATATTCCTTATTTCCTCTCCTAAAACTGACCCAGCTAAATCACAGCAACCAAAGAAATGTTTATACACTAAGGAAAACAATACATTATTTTGTCCATGGCAGAAAGAATAAAAACTCTGTGAAATATTCGAGCTGTACAATGAATTTTGACAAGGACAAAATGTTTCTCAGCGTGTCTCATTAAAGCATTTGTTCACTGTACACAGTGTTTGCTGGACTTTTATCTTAATCAGAGATGATGATAAATGACCCAGGTCATGCCATAATGGTTCTTATGCGCAGTCAGGTCAGGAGCTACCCTGTCAATTTATGAGACCACAAAACCTTTCCTGACTTTATAGCTGACAAGAAAGCTCCAGACCTGACTGCATGATTGCGCAGGCTGGTCTGGAGCTACGCTGGCCGCATATGGTATAAGACCCATTTTTGCATGACGCAACACAATGATAACATCCCACAGAGGATTGACAATATCCTGGGCTGAACTCACTTTCCAGTCGAGTGATGGTTCCTTTACGAAGATGTCCATGGTGTTGAGAAGCAGGTCCGAGTCAGACCGCAGGGCGCGCAGCACGTGGATCATCGTGCTCTCCACCAGGCCCTGTACCTGAAGGGGCATCATCAGGTTACGCAGCTGTCGTGTCATGCGGAACGGCATCAGCTCGGGGATTTGTAGGAACTAAAATATCAAATGTAAAATTGTGTGTGTCTGTTTATTTGGATTTTCTGCCATGTTTTGGTATTTCAATCATAACACAGCACCTAATGTAAAATTTATTAAATACGTACATAGAGATATTTTCAAGAGAATCAATCTTGTTTTTAAAAATGATACATGAAGTTGATTGAGGAAAATTTACTTTAAGGTAATAAACTAATAATAATTTTACTTAATTAAATAGACATTTTAAACTACTACAATAACCTGCTTCAAACTCAACATAACTTGACATTAATACATTAATGAACATTATAAACCACAACTTCAACCCAGAAATAGAGTTTCCAACCAAATTCTCAGTCTCAATGTCAAATTGTATATGTAACACTTAGCAATTAAATGTTTCACGATCAAGGGATAACTGCTATATAAGCTCTACATTTATATGTATGTCAGATAAGATACGTTAAGGCTCAACCCTTGACATGTAAGAAGCCATTCAAACTTTCCCATGCTCACCTGTGTTGCTGAGCCAAATGCATGGCCAAAGTCAATGCCGATCATTTCCCCAGTGTTCAGGTTCACCATAAAGTTGGAGAGATGCCTGTCCCCTATGCCCAGAATGTACTGACATATGCTCAGCATTGCATGGGTCTTCATACAGTGGCTGCGTAGGACGTGGAATGCCTCGGGACTTGTACTCAACTTGTGAAACGAACGCCTGCACAAGCAATAAGTTTTTTATATAACAGCATACTGTTTATAATGTTTACTGGTAATAGTATCTTGTTATTATTGTAATTTACAAAAAATAAGTGCTATGCAGGACGTATACTAGTAGTTTAAAACAAATTCATTACCAGAACAACAATATGTTACTTTTCACTCAGTAATAACAAGTAAGAAAATTAATATTAAAGAATTAAATTTGAATTTGAACATTTGTTTTTGAATTGTTGAAGTTGGAGTACTTAAAGTTAAAAACTTGTTGAGAATATGTAACGTCATGCTTTGCTGCCATTTGGCGCGTTAACAGCGGCCGTCGATGACGGTGACGTCATTGTAATTGTTATGATTTAAATAGAGTAAATAAATGATCAAACCGTTATGATGCGTAGTACTTTCAAAGCAACATTCCTCACAAAAAACTCTTTCACTACAACCTAGCAAAGCAAAAACCTGGAAAATAAATGTGTGCCCTTCAGGGGATCGTACCTCAGTAAGTCCCATGGCACTTTGCTTTCCAGCAGGCTGAAGTTCCTCACAGTCTCAGTGTAGCTGCACTTCTGGTAGATGTTATAATACCTTTGAGACATCTGATCACTAGTCTTAGACACTTTTGTTATCCAATCATTATAGGCAGTGCCAGGTCCTTGCCTAAAACATGAAAATCCTGGTTAACTCATAAAGACAAATGTTTGGTATGTCAGTGTTCCAAGTCAAGAAGATTTTTCTGATGGTGTGAATAAAGTTTAGTAAGGTTTAGTATTAAAAAATAGTTATGAATGAATTTAAATGCAAAACCATAACTTGACCTCAACTACATGTTACCATTTAATTTTTTTCATGTGCACAGGTTCAATAGACTTATCTGAATGATGATGTGATTAAAGGATTAACATCACCTCTTTGTGCCCATGATTACAAGAGTAACCTGTTATTAAGGCCTCAAAAACGGTGCATTATACAAAAGATGTTCAAAAGGATTATTGCATTCCTTCTTTTACTCAGTTACTTACGGGGAGTCATAATATTTCTGTTCTTGATCAGTCAAACAACTTCTTATGAATTCTTTCAGTGGAATAGTGTTGTCCATCCACTCTATGAGACCAACCCTAACAACAAATACATTTGATCAAATTATAATATGCTTTTATGTGAGACCGAAAAAGTACAGCGATTTCCTCACCACTTTGTGAATGGTACCGGTACTAGTAAAACTTGGAAAATTAGCATACATTTTTCAGCCAATTTTGAATCTTTAACACTTCTTTAAAAGCTTTTAACAGTCTGAAAATGATGACAAACACACAATTAGTTACATTCATCAACTCTTAAATATCCATCAATTCTTTTAAAATTTTTACTTGCATCTGAGTAAGACAATCATGTATATCTTGGCTCGATTGAGTTTGTAGAGACACAGGATTACAACTTTCCATAGTATTTATTTCAGATTCCACATAAGCGCTGACAGTCTCCTTGTCAATCATAAACATTACCTTTATTTGCATTTCTAACATGAATGACAGTTATAGAAAAAAGATTGCATCCCTGAAAACATTTTTAGGTAGTATTTATTTAAAAAAAAATCCTCGTCCGTGAAAACTATTGAAAACGCAATACAATTCAGCTGGTTCCCATTCTTGCACATAACATACGATCAATTATTGGAAACTAATTTAATCGAAACCAAACATGGTAACTTCCTTTAGTGAGTAACAATAACGAGTTGTTGCTCTTTAAAAACATCATTAAATACAACATAATTACGATTCCTCAACTGTAGACTCTTGTAGTCTATAAATGTACATCAACTAAATGAGCCTTTACCAAACAACAAAAAAACTCAGAATGTACATTGATCATTAATGCTAGCATCACTTTTAAATAATTATAGGTAAATAAATAAACAAAGGCTGAAAAACAATTATGCCGTCCTGTAGTTTAAAAGCATGGTTGAGTTATATCATGATTGTCGGAAAAATGGATCTTCCTAAAAAACAATTCAAGATAAATTCATTGGCATAACTCAAGAATTTCTGATGTGATTATGCTTATTAAGGATACTATTTCCACAAGCATTTACATGGAGTTTGGGGAAGATAGGAAGAAAAATGTTTAATGACTTAAATTTTAACAAAATGCGGCCTCGACTAGACACCTTTTCAGAATTTTGATTTATTGGACTATTCAAATAAGTCCCAAAGTAGGTAAATGTCAAGGTCAAAATGAGGTCAGGTGATGTGGGTTGATATTGATTATATATAAAATTCATGCTTGTATCCACGCTCTGTTGCAAGCCGTATCTATATTAGACAAAACACATCATTTTGGGTTAACCAAGAATCTGGACCTTCTGAATCAGTCCAAAAGTAGGTCAATGTCAAGGTCAAAATGACATCAGGTGATGCACGTGTGTTGCTTTTGTTCAAAGACAACTTCCGTGCAAGTATCAAAGATTTGTAGAAACAATTAGATATTAGACTAAACATGTCATTTTGGTTTTGGTTTGAACCTTATACTGAAGAATAGACCGGCAGAGAAACAAGGGAACTGAAAAGCCCGGCATCTTTAGATTCTGGGGGGCATAGAAACATTGTTAATTCTGGTATCTGTTTGTTTATCTCAATATCTCTGAAACCATCCTACCTTGTGGTCATAGGGATGACTTGGTATGTTTTCAGCTGCAGTTTGCGCACACTGCAGAGTGGGTTCTGCAGGAAGACTTGGTTCATGACGTAGAACAGCTGCTCTATGCGCTGATCCTGCCTCAGGTCCTCTCCCCCTTTCACCAGGAAGTGATAGTCACGCTCATCATTTCCTCGGATCGTGATCTTTTTTGGCCTTCGTAATGATGGCATTACTTTCACCTAAATGATAAAATTTTATCATTTTAAAATAAGCATCTCTTGAAACAAAGTATCCTGGTGCAATCTCAAAATTTGTTTGATTTGTTTTATATTAATGTTAACTGATATCATGTTTATGGTTTTAAAACAAAGCTGGGACATTTTATTGTATACTTATTAAAACAAATTTTTCTAGTAAAATTAATTTTAATTATTAAATACTTACCTGCTATCTTATAGCTACTTATTCCGTAAGGTTTGTTTTCATCCGGAATTTCTGGTGAGCTACCACCATTAAAGCCCGGATTTAGATTCTAGGTTGGAACAGTCACACAGTGCAATGCAACCTTGTCTCTTAAAACGGTGCTACCATAACTCATTCTTCTTCCAATATATATATAAAAATATAAGGCGAAGAGCGGGGTGGGATGTGGGACTCTCCGATAGCAGGTAAGTTTTTGATAATTAAAATGAATTTTACAAGAAAAATTTGTTTTAATGTCATAAATACGTTACCTGCTATCTTATAGCTGAATTTGCAGCTGTGGCGGGAAGGTTCGCCTATAGCTTCCCATCACAGCGGAACCCATATACAGGGTTACCAACTTATCAGCTAATCTTCGTTAGTACGGTATTAACTTTACTTCACGGATAAGCGTAAGTATACCTATGCCGTCGAAGACACTACCGTTTGTGCAACCACAAGGGGGCCCAACAAATACAAGTTGCCTTGTTGGCACTCCAGAGAACGAAGATAAAAGGAGGAAAAGGTGGTTGGATTCCTCCAGAAAGCAGCTTGTAGCACGTCAGTTCAATTCATGCGGTCTGATCTTAAAAAGGGATGAATCCCTAGTAAACCTTTCTTATAGTCGAGGCTACCCAACGGGAAATAGAAGCTGCAGACACATCGCCCCCCCCCCCCTTAAAGGGAATGAAGAGTCTCTTGCGAGAACCTCAAATAGACTTAACTCTACTGAGGTAGAACTTCAAAGCCCTGACAGGGCATAGGAGTTTATCTTCATCTTCATTTCCACAAGTTCTAGAAAGACTTGGGACCTTGAAGGGTTTAGAAGCCATAGAGGGGAGTGGATTTTTAGCAAGGAATCCTGGCTGACACAACAAAGTGACGGAGCCATCGGAGGAATCAAAACGAAGATGGCCATTTTCAACAGAAAGAGCATGGCCAGATGTGTAAGTGGAACATGTCTGGATCCGCGTAAAGTCTGCCTCTCTGAGATAGGAGATCTGACCTGTGAGGGAGTTTTCTGGGAAAGTCGCACAGGAGACCGAGAAGGTCGTTGAACCAGGATCTCCTGGGCCACCAAGGGGCGATCAGGAGGATCTGGCAAGAGCTCACCCTGATTTTCCCCAAGATTTGGGGAATTAGAATGGTTGGGGGATAAGCGTAAGCGTCCAGTTGATCCCAAGCGAACAAAAGCGCGTCTACCGCCCACGCTGCTGGATCGTAAACTGGACTCACATACAGAGGAAGTCTGTGGTTGTCTCTGGTCGCAAACAGGTCGACCAGTGGATAACCGAACGTGAGGAAAATCTGGTTGGTCACTTCCTGATGAAGTGTCCACTCCGATGGAAGTAACTGGTGTTTGCGAGACAAACCGTCCGCCAGGGCGTTAAGACCACCTGGTATGTGTTTGGCCGAGAGAGAGACGTTGAGGCTCNTGTGGGTTAGAAAATTCATTCCCACGAAGGTGAAATCCTGAGAGGGAATGAGGTCTGACTTGGCTGCATTGAGAAGGAGTCCTAACGAGAGGAGTTCCTTCCAAGAGAACTCTAGGTTCAGCAGAAGCAGTTGACGATCGAGCTGGTGTAAGAGCCAGTCGTCAAAATACTGAAGCAGTAGAATCCCGTGTATCCGGAGGTGTGCGCCGACTGCAGCCATGAGTTTGGTAAAAACTTGTGGGGCTGTGGCCAACCCAAAGGGCATAGCCCGAAACTGGTAGACCTGGCCTCGAAAGGCGAAGCGCAGGTACTTCCGGTAGTTGGGATGGATAGGAACATGGAAGAATGCATCTTCAAGGTCCAAGGACACCCCCCAGTGCATGGGTTTGATGGAGTGTCGTATGAAGGCAGGAGTCTCCATCTTGAAAGTAGGTTTGACTAGAAAAGTGTTGAACACTTTCAAGTCTATGACTGGTCTCCAGGAGCCGCTTTTCTTTTGAACCAGGAAAAGGCGACTGTAAAATCCTGGAGAATAAGGGTCGTGAACCCTTTCTACCGCCTGTTTTTCCAAGAGTCCGAGAATGGAGTCTGGAATTTGTGGATGCAGAGATACCAGATCTATGGGGATGCGAGAAAGTGGGGGCCTTATTTCGAATTGAAAAGTGAGGCCTTTTGTGACAAGGGAATGAAACCACGCGTCCGAAGTTATTTGGAGCCATCAATTTGCGAAGTGCAAAAGTCTGGCCCCGACTGGTAGGTGGTGGCGGTAGAAAGGGGTGGTCCCTAGGGCTGACCTTGGGGAGGTTCACCCTTGCCGGTAGAAGGATTGAAAGACTTCTGTTCCGGATTGGGTTTGCCCTTTCTCCAAGTTTGGTTAACAGACGGCTTCCGATTGGAAGATGGTCTGTTTTTGAAAGGTGGCCTGTTAGGGGCCGGACGTGGAACAGAAGAACGCTTTGTAGGAAACTGGTCCTTCTAGCATTCTTGGCCGGCGGGGCTGCCGGGGGGCTTAGAAGCAGGGCGCTCAAAAGCCCCATGGCGCTGGCGAGAGTTGTTCCTAGCTAGGGAGGCATGTATCTGATCTTACCGATCAGCAATTAGTGCCGTCTGTATCCTCCCTCTGAAAAGGGAATCTGCTGTTAAAGGAGCAGTTCGAAGGGAGTTTATGCCTGGTTCCAAAAGAAAATTAATAGGCAAGGAAGAGAGGATGAGATCTCTCCGGATCCTTAACATCTCTGACATTGACGACGCAGCATTGTGTGATAAACACTGCGTCGTCCGTGAAAGGTGTATTAACAAGGCACGGAGCTCCTCTGGGACTGAATCAGAGAGCTCCCAAGCCATGTCTAAGGCTGTGGCTGCCATGTGATCTAGCTGGTAAGCCAGACCTATGGAACGGCGCTCTCTTAGCTCCCAATTTTCCAACAAGGAATAGGGGACTGCTGTATGGGTAGATGATGAAGGCATTGTAAGCGACAGCTTACTAATGTCAGCATCCAAACCCAGCAGTTTTGAAAGGTCCAAACCGGTAGTATGGTCAGGTACCGGGACCTTATAATTTTTCCCACCGTCCATCTGTTTAGGCTCCGTCAGCTCCTTAGGGGCTTTCCATTGAGATGGCGAAGGCTTATTGGCTGGTTCAAGTGACTGGAACACAGCCATTGTGGAAGAGCCAATAGGAAGGCGCAGGTCGACTCGAGAGGTCGCCTTGCTTACCCTGCCGTGCTCCCGTCTGCAGGCAACCTGTTCTGTAACGGTAACCGCAGATCCTGTAGACGACAAGGAAGGGCAGGGGCAGAAGTCCTCATCTAAAGTCTGGAACATTAGTTCGTAAACCTGATTGATAGAGGCCAAATAGTAAGGTTGGGCCTCATTTGACTCCGAGCCCGCCTCAACCGAACTGTCTGCAAGAGCAGTGGTTTGAATGAAACCGGCGGATACCGAAGTAGGAATACTAGATTCATACGTTTCTCATTACAGTGGATCGTTTTCCGGCACCATAAAAGACATAACTGGTGAGGTAGGTCGACCAGTGACAAAGTCAGCAGACTGACTTAGCAGACCAGCGGTCGCCGGTAGAGGATCAGTTGTAAATGGGACAAAGTTTCCCAGTAACTGTTGGATCCACAAAGTATTGGGATTTGATTGTGTAGCAGCCCGGGGTATACTTCTATGCAATGTGGAAGACACCCATGGGGCTGAAAACGTAGCCGAAGTGGTTAGGTTAACCCCTGTACCTGGAGCCTGAGATGTATACAAACTAGTGTTTGAATGCAAATTAAGCCCAGTGGCTGTATGAACGGCTGAAGTGTGTGTTGAGGCCAAAATAGAGGCCAACACACATGGGAGTATCGAGATTCCTCAGAGGAGGATCGCCAAGGGGACCTAGAGCCCCTAATTGAGGAGGGGCGATGTCCCTTATCCCTGAAGCTGGGAATGATGTTTCCTCAGGTAGCGTCTCTCCGAGCGTTGGCGTGATCGCTTACGAGAGGATTGATGCAGAGAAACACTCGGGGAGCGTGCCCGACGTCCACTCCGATAGTGATGAGGGCTTGTCGAAGCAGACGATGAGTCATATGACGACGAGACAGGGGAGGAGGAGTGGCCGGAGACATCTGACACTATGCGTTTACATCTGTGACTTACAGTAGAGACGCGACTGAACCTACTGTTGTGGAGCACTGACAACGTCGTGTCAACATCGACGGTGACCGGAACAGTCAAAGGCTGACCGGAAACCGGACCGGTCAATGACCGGCGCCGGGTGACCCGTTCCTGTTGACCGGACTGGTCATAGAATGACCGGTGTACGGACCAGTCAAAAACCGGCACCCGGTGATAGAATGACCGATGCCCGGACCGGTCAAAGACCGGTGCCTGGACCGGTAAAAGACCGGTGCCCAGACTGGTCATAGAATGACCCGTGTCCGGTCCGGTGTCCGGACCGGTCAAAGACCGGTGACGGGACCTGTCATAGAATGACCGATGTCCGGACCGGTCAACTGGTGGGTACCCGGTGACCGGTGATCGGACCGGTCATAATATAACCGGTGACATCACCGGGCAAGGACCGACGCATGGCAGAAGCCACGTGGTCGAGGGCGGGTGGGGAAAAGTCATGGCAAACCGAACTTCCCCCAATCCGACCAGACGTCAAAGAACCACGCCTCGTTTCACTTTTCCGGCTCTTAAACATACGTCTTTTCGTATTCCAGGTGTCATACGTCCATTCCTCGCAGAATGGGCATGTGTTGTCCTGGGTACAGCTGGTACACGTAAGGCAGGAATCGTGTGAATCCCACGCTGCCCTTACGTGCCCGCAAGAACCACCTGTTTGTGGCATAATATCTAAACTAAAAAAATATAATACAAGAAATACACAGAGAAATACAATGGAGAATATTTGTAAAACAAATGAAAACTTCTCTTTTGCTTCTATACAAAAACCAAGCGTAAACACAGCATCAATATTTAGATCCACCAAAATGGCTGTGTATTTATACGCATCCGGAAGAAGAATGAGTTTATTGTAGCACCGTTTTTAGAGACAAGGTTGCATTGCACTGTGTGACAGTTCTGACCTAGAATCTAAATCCGGGCTTTAATGGTGGCAGCTCTCTAGAAATTCCGGATGAATAACAAACCTTACGGAATAAGTAGCTATAAGATAGCAGGTAACGTATTTATGACATTAAAATAATGTTAAGCATTAAAAAATTAATTAATGCAATTTAAACAAAGTCTTCATGTCTTTTTATCCCATTATCAGACGTGCATTGACGGTATAACACCCCATGGAATAAACTAGCCTCTATCCCAACTTGTTGAATTAACCTGTCGCGTGCTATTTTTAGATCATTTGTGGGTTTTTCCAAAAATTGGAGAATCTGGGTTTGTCAACTGCGGAAGAACAAAATCGTCTAAAATTGCGATTTTTGAACATTATTAATGAAAAAATGGAAGAAATAATAGGATATATAGAATATTATGTGAGTTTTATGCAAGCCTCGCGCTACCATGGTTCTTAGCCTAATAATATTCTCTTTATATCCTATAGAATAAAGTTTCAACTCAGTAAAATAAATTAACTCCACACTTGCTGATGCTTAACCATAACTATAAGCATGAGTCATACCGTTTGGTCAAAGCCAGCAATCTTGACATGGTATTCCGGCAATGGCTTGCTAACTCCAGTGTATTGACCTACAACAGAGAGTGATCTTGAATTACAATAGTTTCATCTTGAAAGCAATGAAAATCTTTTAATGAGACTTGTTCTGAGAAAACGGGGCTTAATGCATGTGGGTTCAGTGTTGCCCAAGATGAGGAGTCCGCAAAGGCTTATCAGGGAAAACACTTTCCGCCCATTATGGATTTTCCTTTAGGTTTAAGACCTCTTTTTAACAAAAAAAATCAATACAAGCGGAAAGTGCCACAGGCTCCTCTGGGATGACAGTTAACGCTCATGCATTAATTCCAGTTTTCTCATAACACGGCTCTTATATGCAATATTTACATACATCCGTCTATTTCTAGCAACACAAACATGATCTTCTTTTGACAAGCAAATGCTATGGTTAAAAAACAGTTTACACCATCAATTTGACATATCCCGACAAACAGAGTATCCTGCCTGGAATTTCCAAGTTGCGACCCTGAAGGTTTGAATTGAAGTCCGACATCCACTTAGAATACTCTGCCAGCTTGGACGGTGGATGGAGGATTCCCTTCTTGCCCTTTACTTCTGCAGCTATTAATTCCATGACTTCTAGCTTTCTCTTATTGAAATCCTGAATGAACAAGGCAGATTTATGGCATATACAGCTGAAATAATTAACATATTGCCACATATAATAACATAGGCATATTACTATAATAAGTGGCCAAAACCATTCTTATAAGCGCGTGCGTCACAGTGTTGATGTTCTGTTTATACCCAAATTTCACAATTAATTGTAAAAGCAAGATACAAATATCTTACAGTTAAAACACCTTGTTATATGTCTGTTTCTTAAACTTTGCTCTGTGCCACACTATGCAAAATGTTGATGAGCAGTTGGAACAAATCAACATACAGTACATCATCAAGCTCTCTCTACTGAAAGCAACTGGTTCTAAACTAACTTAATTAAGTTGATTTACCTTTTGAGATAATGATTTCAGGTCCTTGCCACCTTTCCCAAACCTTTTATCGAATTCTGGTTTAAATTTCTGAAAGGAGAAACAGACAGGTTTCATCTTACCTTTAGTAATTAGAGATATAATTGTTTTTCACTCTGAATCATGACTGTATTTCATGGTGTGAAATATAAAAAAGGACATTAAATTGTGTTTATTTGTTTAGTTTGATTTTTCCCCGTTTTCAACAGTATTTTAGTCATATAAGGGCGGTCAGTTTACCAGCTAAAACTTTCCAGGTATAACGCCGGATGATAAGTGCTAAAAGGACATACTCATGTCAGTAACTAACAACTACACTGCTTGAATCAGAGGAAGGGGGAAAATGGCCACAGAAAAAATTAAGATAAATCCCCACATAAGTGTTGAAGCAGGGCAAATAATCTATTAAAAAAACTCCTTATCATAGAATTTTTGTCTAGCGCTCTACCAACGGAGCTAGCCGGCCTGGTGAAAAGAACAAAACATTGAATTGAAATTAGTACACAAACATACAATTGAAGAATTATCAATTTTACAAATTCAGGATTAAAGGAGACGAAGAAACTAAATTTGTATAGTTTTAAATCTTACATCAGCAAATTTCTTTGCATAGCTGCCAATGTCCAGCCCTGGCTGAGAGGCTGCCAGGCTACTCTCATCTGCCTCCATCTTGGTGGGGGTCAGGTCAACCCTTGAAGACCTACCAGCTTTAGTCTGAAATAACATGATATTCAAATGATACTGTGTTTAAATATTTTGCCTGAGTACCTGATTTGGTGACCAAACAGTTTCAGTGACTTTTTTAATGTTTGTGCTAACTCTTTTATTATATGCTCTTACACGATCATTCTTTGTGCACACGATGACATTATTACAGTTTATGCACATGCATATTGATTAAAAATACTTAAAACAATTGAA